>JAVQJX010185587.1:0-23841 GCA_036025115.1 Ambassis agassizii
CTGTGTGTGTGTGTGTGTGTGTGTGTGTGTGTGTGTGTGTGTGTGTGTGTGTGTGTGTGTGTGTGTGTGTGTGTGTGTGTGTGTGTGTGTGTGTGTGTGTGTGTGTTTTCTAAGGCGTGGTGTGTTTTCATTTCATGATGACAGGAACGTTTGTGACAGACAAGCTGTTGAAGCATTTTCTCTTCGTGTCACAGAGCTATAAATCTCTCTGAATCACTGCCGTTGGGGGCTCACACCTCTTATTGCCATTTCTTGCCCCGGGTTACTCCTTGCTTTTATTTTATGTATTTTTTATCACCGAGCATAAATTAGTCCCTGTTTAAGTAGGAAGACAGGCCTGGCCTCGCAAAGCTTGTGAGTGTCCTCCTAACCGCTTGTACAGATTTAGAACTCCTTGTTGAGCAAGGGCATCTAAAACAGAGTCATATATTAATGAACCCCACTGGAAGGAAAACAAGCGTGACAGAAAATAAACTCTCTGGCACATTATGAAGACAGGAAACAAGTATTTTGTACCTGTTTCCAATAATAGAGCTACATTTTTTGCCAATGGATTATTTATGATGAAGCTTAATTTACATGCACTTGGTTTGGATGTGGAGGTCTATAAATACTTCAGTGGCCCAGCAAATTAGGCAGTAAAACAGCAAGCCATGTCAATACTGTAAGAGAATGCACGCTGGTTCACGAGCAGCTGCTTTTGCCTGAGTGGTGAGCACAAAGAGAGACTGATTGCATCCTTGCTGAGTTTATCCTATTTTCATGTGTGCAGGCAGAGTCGAGCTGGCTGCTTAGAAAAGGTCAGGTCTAAATTGGGGAGCAGGGAACAGATCTTTCAAGGTTTAAGGATCAAATCACAAAAGTCACTTCAGCAACCGATATGAAGGAGAGAGAGGAGGAGACCGGAGAGGATATTTCTCCTGTTAAAATGAGCTCTGTGCTGAGTTAGTTGGCTTGTGGCGTTGTGTTGCTGTAAAAGCTGTGGAGGCCACACCCTCCAAAGAAACCACAGCCTTCAAGAACAAAGTGAAAAATTTGACAGAACATTTTCTGTCACGACGGTCTACCTACTAATCACAACTGCTAACTGTCATCTCCACGCAGTGAACCTTGGATTAGCTCAAGTTATTACAGATGTGCCCTTTGAAACTGAAGAAAAAAGGCCACATTTCTCTGCTGCAGCCGAGGACATCCGTGATAAATGAAGTTGAAGTTGGTTGTCCATCCACCAGTGACTGTAGGAGGGACACAATGTGAAAAAATGTTGAGTGTCTTTCAGTGTATGTGAGGATATGTATAATGTGCATACCTTAAGATATCCTTTATCTGTAGTAGAAATGAGCTGAAATAATGAAGATTGGGGCGAGTTGTCGTTTTCAATGGAAACATGTATTCTCGTGTGGCCAAAGGCCTGTAAGAAAGAGCAACACAGCAAGGTGAGGGCACTTATTCATTTATCTTCTATTTATGTGCCTCCATTTAATTGAATTTTCTGCTATAGTCCTAGCCCACAGGCATAAATCATGCCTCTCAATCGGTCAAGATAGCCCGAAGACGGCTCCTGCTACAGATGTACGAGAAGGGCGGGCAGGGGCCAAGAGGAGGCCAAGATTTATGTGTGCAAGGAAAAACATGACCCTGGGTCTCTGCTGCCTGTCAGCGCAGCATCTTTTCCATTACCTTGAGGATTCATAAGCCCTATATTTCAGTCAGAGGTCCTTGAACAAATTCAGGACAGACACAAAAATCCCAGCCGAGTCAAAACGATGTTTTTCTTCTTCATGAAATGCAGCAATTAAAAGTTGTGTGTACCATGTGAATGCTGTGTGTGTGCTCTGCGTTTAACAGAGCAGGGCGCCCTTGGGTCTTTTGACCTGTTCCATTCTATTCAGTGTAAAGCAGCACTTAAAAACTACACCAACATATTCTATTCTCATGAACAGGTTTTGACACAAACATCATTAAGATGGATCATTAACACTGTGGAAAAGCACAATGCTTCATGCATACAAGTTGGCAATAGCAGATAAGTGGATGTTTTCAATAGCACAAAGGTTCTAATATGATCTTTTGAGCTTCCTGATAAATCTTTATTTCCTGAATGAGTCAGTGAACACAAGAAGCTATAAGAAGGTCTTAATAGTGGCACAAATGTTTTTTTTTCATTCAGCGCCGACTGTGAAATATATTACTGAGAGCAAGGACACGATCTATAGACACACAGTCTCCAGGTAAACAGGGTTTGTTTTCGGGCCACAAAAATGTAATCATGCTCATTCATTTTTTATTTTTTGAGGACTTCACCCCGAATAACACACACCAACACTGCAGAAAGTCTTTTCTAAAGAAATTAATGCCCGAGCTGACTGAAGGCATGGCTTGTTTAGCGACAAAGAGACTCAGGTGTTTGCAAATTCAGTATAATCACTCCACTTACACACACAACAGTGTGTGCCCAGCACCCAATCTGGCCTCAGTGCGGTTCAATAAAGTTTCCTGCAACAAAGAGCCACTCTGCTTCAGAGCAGGACACTCAGAAAACGACTTGAGGATGAAATATCACCATCCTGGCAGCTGACTTGCCAATCCAAATTAAAAAAGTTAGAGGGGCCAGGTTTCTGCTGCACTCTTCAATGCTGCCATATTTCACAAATATACTCTCAGCTGCACACACAAACACGCCGCGTAGCTGCTGTGCCTTTCCAGCCAGGTAAGACCTGATGGAAGGCGTAATAACAATAATAATAATAATAATAATAATAATAATAATAATAATAATAATAATAATCATCATTTTGGCTTATTTCATAGGTCATCATTTAATCTGTCCGCCTTTTCATGTTGCTCCATCAGAGTTGGGGTTTGGCTGCATGAAGCTCTTAAAACTGTCAAGAAAAATATCATGATTTGGGTTAAAAATGACAACAATACAGTTAAAGTTGCAGTTTTTTTTCACCCTGTTCCGTGTCCCCACCTGAGATCCTCACTGAGCTGATACTTCTGAAAGGCTACTGTGACGCACACAAATACCAGAGTAACCTCGCTTTTTATCCTGATGTGACATGGTTTTTGTGATGCTGAAAAGACGTGGCAGCGGCAGGTATGCACACTCAACCTGCCTGACGGGCTCTCACAGATCCCTGTGAATAAAGCTCCATCAACATCAGCTGTGACACCAGCAAATGACTAAGTGTTTAGAAAAACAAAGAAAAGTCTCTTTGTTTAATGTCAGATCTGTGCAGCTACAATTAACAATCTGACATTCAGGCATGTGAATGTTTCCTGCTTTTTTTCTAGATCGTACTAATTTGCAGTCTTTGAAATGAAAGAAACTCCTTCACGTAATAATATCATTTCTCTGTATTGTTTTAATGTTTGTACACATTGAGAAAAAAGCAATTAGGTGTGATTTGCCATATGAGTGCAGTCTCAAGTGTCAGTTTATTGTCACAGGAGAGAGTCGCTGTAAATGCTGTGCACTTGTGTTCCACAGTTATTGCCTCTTTTTGTGTTGAACTTGTGTTTTATTAAAATGAAAAATTAAACAGAGCGAAAATTCACAGCTATTAACTTTGTGTGTTGAGATTTGGCTTTGAGACGAGGATCCTTCAGGAGGGCGTCTTTCCATCTTTCACTGCTTTTTTTCTCTCCACACACCTCTGTGTTCGTCTCCACATGCATGTTAATGACGTCTTTATTGTTTGCTTGTCTATACATGAGATGGGAGCTGCTGAATGGTTGTCAAACATGCAGATGTGACCTTGATCCTCCCTGTGTGAATATGATGGTCATAAATCCAGCTATTATGACAAAGGCTCTATTAATTCTGCCGCTGCACAGATATGAAATACAACCGAGACTTTGGGTCGGGAAGAGGCAGGTAACCATGGCAGCACAGGCACCAAACACATAGAGGTCTGCATTCGTTGAAAGATGTCTGTCAGATAAACTACAGGAATCTTTACAAACGTACAGCAACACCATAAGATCCAGTAAACAGCCTCTCTGTGCAGCCCTCCTGTTCCTGTGTATGAGCAAACACAAGAACGTCACTCAGCCTGAGGTTAGATGTGGGTTTGACCACATATGAAACGCACCATTTAGCTCCTGTTTGCCATTCCTCCCTCCTCTCAGCATGAAGATAATTGGATATAAAACATCAGTGAAAAGTCCTCGGTCTCCTTCTTGTGCCCCCGCGTGGCCTCACAGGGCCAATTCACACAATAAAACACCATTAGATCTCATCAACGTCCCTTTAAATGTGGTCGACAGGGGGAGACGCTTCAGTAGCCCATCTTATAACTCACATTGACCTCAGCCCAATGCTGGATGACCAGTTTTGCTGTTTCCCTCTCCTGTGGCTCAGCTTTCCTCTTCCATCATGTGGTCTGTTGTATTCACCCACTTCAGTATAAAGAAGGCATGTTAGCACACAAATGCACAGAAAGCACTTATTACATTTTTACTAACAGAATTTACATGGACAAATTGTAACCTGCAACAATAATCATCAGTGGCAGCTCAATTCCACATCACATCCTGCTGCTCACACCTAAAAAACATGGTTTTCATTTCCAATTTTCTTTAGATGAGCAAAAAATGTTATTAAGACTTAGACGGGGTATTTTCCGGTGCAACAATAGCACGTCCTTGGATGGAAGAAACACTGTTCTTCTGTGGCTGACTATAACAATGTCATGGGTTTAGCAATGACTGAGCCACCACTGTAAACAATCACACTTTTTTTCCAAAACCCTGACCCTGAACACCTCACAAAATGAACATTTTCTGCGGCTACAAAGAAACAACAGACGTCTGCGTTTTTGCTGAAAGTCCACGGCGACACGTGGTGACATGTGATGTCGTCACAGTCATGAGCCCAGCAAAATCATTACTCTCATTGAAAAAAACGGCCTTCTCGATGAAGTTTTCACCTTCCAAAAGTTTTTTTTTTTCAGATCTGAATGAATGAAGCACAGTGGATTTTACTTTGCCAAATTTACAGATGATGAATGGTTCAGTAAGTGCTGCGAATACATTTGGATTGTTCGAGCTTTAATTGCTCCTCTCGATTCATCATCTTGTTACGAGACGTGCCGTCTAATCAATGAATTATTCTGTGTAATTATTTATTAAAACTTGATTGCATTTCCACATCTGAGAAGAAACCTATTATTGGCCATTAAAGGACAATATTGTATGAATAATTAAAGGGTTTTATGTAAATGAAATGCTCCGATTCCACCGCCCTCTCTCTTGTGTTTGTGGTGTATTTTTTTGATTACACCCGAATGACGTGATTACACCTTTAAGACTCATTTAAAAGGCGTGTTTGTTGTTATTAAAATCTTCCAGGTCGGCGCCGCCCTCTTTGGTGAAACCTGTCGAACCTGCAGACACGCCTGCTCATGTGACACCCTGCTCTAAGCAAGTCTGCAGAGAGGAGACTCAAACTGACAGAGAGGTAAAAGGGTAAGACCATTATTCTTTTTCTCTTCTCTTAATGGCCGTTTCTCACTTCCTTTCCAAGTCGCTTTCATGGCCGAGAAGGTTGATGGAATTTCATTACTTATGATTGAAAACCGATGGAGTTTTGAAAGCAGAAAGGAGATGGAAAGGTGCATTCAAAATGCCAACGTACCCTCCAGATGCCAGCAATCTAATTTACTGTCAGTGCTAATATATGGGCAGCCAGCTGATGGCACAGATAAGTTGTTATTTCACCATCAGGGTTATCACTTAATATGTGATAATGTCTGCGGGGAGCAATTGTATCCGACAGATAAAACAGGGGGCCTCAGCTCCTGGCAGGAGGAGTGATCATCAGCGGGGAAGGACTGTTAATCTGTCACATCAATGTGACTGCACTCTATAAAGTCTTCATAGCGGGACTTAAGTTTAGACGGTAGTGTTAATGATTCACCAGGATTTCTCTTTAATGGAAGAGAACAGCCATATGCTCCCTTTGTTTGGTAAGACCACAGGAGAGACTGATGAATCTCTGTGTGTTTGTTGGGTTTTTTTTAAATGTCCTGCATGCTTTGAGGAAGTGTTTGAAGCAGGAATGTCACCTGGGCAGAGGCAGACATTCCTAAAAACAAAGATGGAGAAGATCACACCCCGGCTGTGAATGAGGATCCAATCACTGCAGCAGATAGTGTTGCCCTGTTCTAAACAAAAGCTTGTGCTCTTTTTATTCACAAACACCTTTTTTTTCTGTCCTGACATTCAGTGCCAACACAAACAAGCATCATGGGAAGAGGTGAGGGTGAGGATTGGGATGAGAAGCACCAGGACACCAGGCAAACTCAGCCTCAGAAGCACAGCGATTCAGAGAGCAAAAGCTCAAAGAGCAGATGCCCCACATGCTGCCTGAGGACGAGGGACTGCCTGATGAGCCCGGAGTGCGGCCGGGCGCTGCAGATCTCCAGCGTGGTCGCCTGGTGCGGGATGTGTATCCGCATGTTTGTCTGTAAGTCTGAAACTCAGCAGGGAGGGAAGCCACTGCTGCATAGAGCAGACATTTCCATCATGCAATTAAAGGGAAAATAATTCTGTATTTTATTGTAATTGCAGAAAACAACTAATTTTCCCGGGAAATCTTCAATCATCCTCCAGCGCCTGCCACGAGACTCTGCTGCATTTAGTTCTTCTCCTCTGAGAGGAAAAATGTCTTATTACAAATTCCTCTTTAGTCCTCAATGCACAAGTTATTTAAGCCATTCTTGAATGACTTTAATCTGCATGTTTGCATGAAAGATTTAAATTGATTTCTAAACAAAATGCTGCAGTATTTAAGTGTATACAGATATTTATGATGCAAAATGACTATAATATTAAAAGATAAGAAAGATGCACTCTGTGTGGAGGAATATATGATTTAGCCTATAACTATGTCGAGATCTTACATTTTAATTCCAAGCTCAGATTATTTTAAAAAGGAATAAAAAGTGTTACAGGAAACAACCCATCTCCTGGGTGAAGGTCTTGGATTTCCAGATAAGCCAGCTGGGGGGGGGGACATGGACTAGTGACAGCAGCAAGCAGCTTCCTCTGTGTCTGTGCTCATCAGGGGCTCACCTCTGTGGCAGTGACATTTCACCAATGCCTCTGCAGACTATGAGCTCCGGAGCCCTGGATAATCACGCTTAGATCAGCTTGTACTCTCCCAGTTATGCCTCGCATGCTAACTTAGACAAACAGTATTACAAATCAGCCAGAGTAGAACAACAAATCCCCCATTTCTCTGCTGCGTCTGAGACGGCGGCTGCAGATATCTTTTATCAGCAGAGCTCAGAAACACAGCAGAGATCCCACAACATAAATGTTTGGTAATCTGCAATTGAGTCTTTGAGCAGAGCTGATTTCTAAGATATCAGATGTGAACTTCCTTTTCTGTGTTTTATTAATTCCCTTTCCTTCCCTCCTGCTCTTTTCCTCTGCTGTGCCACTGTGTCAGCGCAGGCATCACAATACAGGGGTGACATTTCAAGCAGACAGATTAGGGCTTCTCTCCAATTAATTTTGCTTTCCTTTCCCTGTTAAATACACAATCAACTAAAGGCAAAATGTCAGTGAAACAAACGAGGAGGCGCCATGTGGCTGACAATTACCGCCAAGCACCTCAGAAATGCCAATATGTTAAAGTGGGAGCAGTGTGTGAGATGAATGGGGACAAATGGCAATCTTTGAGGAGCCTTGTTGTTGCAGCCTCGCTGAGACAGGCATGTCGGGTTATCTGATGTAGTGACAGACAGGGCGGCGGCAGAAAGGTCAAACCTTATATATCCACTGATGTCCTCATTAAGTCATGTTTTCATCATTACAATAAAACTTCAAAAGACATTTTAGGAAGGTTAACCTTGTGATTTGTATAATAACAGTCCTAAAACACTGGAGATGTTATTGTCCTAAATCTGCACCGTTTACCTTTAAATAAGAGCTCATGATGAAGTTTAGGATGCTACAGTGACCCCTTGAGGTACAAAGTGATATCACAACCAGCTGGTGAACATGCTAACTTTAAATTTCTCTGTGACAAAAAGTATAGACATCAAAACAGTATTTTCTCCAAATTTTGCTGTGTTAAACTTTGTAGTTGCTCAAATGAGGGCAGATGGATGAGCCTGAGGACACAACATTAACTCACTATTGCCCCTAGAGGCATAAAGTGGTAATGCAAAGCAGCTTCTTTACATCTGTCAAAGTGGCCTTCTGCAGCACACAGATCAGAGAACAGCTAAATTGGGTTTTCAGCTTGCAGGAAACACTAAAAACAGCTCAAACCGAAACCCCGCTGGCTCTTTTGGTGGTTAGCTCCTCTGCTGAGATGATACAACATGTAAACAGTCGAACCTCATTACTCTCAAAAGTGCTGCAGGTCAAACAGCCAACAGTTTGAAGGACAAACACAGAGCGACAGACTAATCGAATACAAATCTGTCCTGCCTGTGAATCTGTTAAATACAAACACAAAACTGGCCAAACAGAAGCCAGGCTATAAACACTGAGAGCAGGAAGGAGATGGGGTTTTTGCGTGTGCACTGGTGTGTTGCTGTCCTCAGGTGACCCTCAGCAGAGGAGCGTGGACGGCGCTGAAGGAGAACCAAACCTGCTACGACGAGAGCAAACCCACATTGAGGTTAATTAGGATTTCAAGCTGCTCCTGTTGGATAGTGATTCATTGTGAACACACCAAGTCCATCTGTTGCTGCTGCCGCTCTGAGCCATGCTCACATCATCGCGCCAAACCCACCTGCCTCCTCCCTCAAAAATGGAGGGAAAAACCCCGCCACCATGTTTTGTTTTTGTTTTTTTTTTAAACCCACAGAAATGCTCCTCGCTCTCCTAAGTTTAATCACCTTCTTTTGCCAAGACGCACAGCTGGGCCGGCCTGTGATTGACTTGGCCTTCAGCCAGCCTCAATAAAACGTGTTGCATAAATGCTAAATCGATGGGTCGTTACACTAATGAAAGGACACGACAGAGGGACAGAAGAGGTTCTTCATCGCTTCTGGACATGGGGGTTGGGCACAAGGATGCTGAAAGGTTTCTGAATTCCTTGACAAATAAAAGGGGCCCTGAACGCAGCCCTGTGGTGACTCCTGAACCATCCATTACTGAAAGGTACAGCCAGAATTAACATCTGTTTTTACAGGAAATCACTCCACATTTATTGACCAGAGGAGATGATACAGACTACATAATGGAGCCTACAGAGACGTCCACACATTCACCCATCACACTTTTTCTTTTAGCTGAAACTTTTTTCCTCAATCCCATTTTACTGACACCATGAAGATGAAAGGGGAAAAAATGTTTGGCCATGCGCCCTGTGTGTGTGTGTGTGTGTGTGTGTGTGTGTGTGTGTGTGTTGTACAAAGATTGTGAACGAGACAGAACGAGACAGAGGAAGAGATGAGATTTGTGATCTCATCTGTTCACCCGGGGCTTCTCTCCAGAGCAGCCTTTTACCGTCGTCAATCATCTCCATGGAGACATCTTAAAACTCAGATGGATGGGAGGCTCTGATGCATTTCAAACATGTCTGTGGATGGAAGCTCACACTGCCCAAAACCAAAAGGAGCATTTGGAGTTTAGTTCTGTATTTAGGAACTTATGTAAATTAGATTGATCAGTTGTAAAAGTCAACTGTCTGACCGAGAAACACCGGTGAGCATAATCCACCACAGAATCCTCGATCTGCAGACATTCCAGTTTATTTTTGCAGAGCAGAAATAGGAGAGTTCAGCCTCAGCAGGACTGTGAATGATTCACCATGAAGAAACATGGTTCTTTGAAAAAAAAAAATCACAATTTATGACCTCAGTGGTCCTGAAATGTACATTTTCTTGGTGCAGATGGGCCAAAATTTGTCTTTAAAAGTCCTTCCTATCTTTATTATTATTTATTATGTTTTATCATCATTTTTTCATATCAGTATTCTCATTTAAAAGTTATACCAAGAGAAAAAAACAACAATATAAACAATGTAGACTTTAATGAAATGCACTGCTTGTATCCACCAACAAGGAGGACAGGTGATGAAAAATCTATACGATAGTGGGAGGGGAGAGCCGATGGTTTTGTGTTCTGGAAGATGCCCTTGTCTGCATCTCGAGAACAAGGTCTGAGCGTCTGGCATCCTCTCCTTCCAGCAAACAAACAAAGCTGATGTAATCCTCGGCTTCCTTAAAGCCTGATCAGAGCCAGGCCAGGTCAGGAGGACCACAAGGAAGAAAACCACCTGCCGTATCATTAGCGTCACAATGGCTCTGCGCAGGATTAGCCTGGCCTGCTTTCACTGCATTTTCACAGCCAAGACCGGCTCTAAGACCCGGCTTTGTTCCTCACCTCAGGGCTGTGCGGAAGGAGAATTCAATACACTCTCACCGGTTTTCCTGAAAATTTTTGTAGGTAGTTCAGGTCCAGTTTTTTTTTTTTGGCTGACAGCCTTTACAGCACTTACTTTGTCAGCATAATTCACTGCCATTAAGACAGGCAATGTAATGGGGCTCCTGAGGCTGATTCTAGAAGACGAGAAACACTTTCAATCGTCCTCCTTAGGAGACAGAAAAAAGAACATCCTGCACTCTGGACATTTTCTCCTGGAGGGAAAAGAAAACCCTCACCTCTCTTGCTTCCTCTTTGTTCTTGAAAATAGATGGCTGTCACTGCCACTGCTTTCTCTGAAAGCCGGTTGTTAAATAAGTGACTGGCAGTGCTAAAAAACTGCCACCAATATTTTACAGTTCTGACTTCAAGATGTAAAATGTTATGCTTTAACTTCCTATTGGACAGGCACACAATGAAAACAGTACGTCTCTTGTCTTTAACACATATGCTGTGTATTTATACAGGTTTATTTGTGGTTTTACTCCACAGAGCCCTCATCATGTTTGTAAAGGAGGAGGAGGAATATTTGACAGCTGTTAATTTAAGCTGCTGTGTCTCTTAAAGCTAGCTAGTAGCAGTTAGCATCTGTGTAGAGGATTGCTGTCATCCAAAAACTATTAGCAAACCAACAAGAGTCTGTTTGAAGCCTGTCAGATGGATCTGAGAATTTCTAATCACAAGCATCAAGCTGATATTCATTTTCACAGCAGCATTATTTCTCTGAGCCAGTTCCTGCTCTTAATGTTAAATATGTTTGTTTTGAAGCTCTAACGTCTCCAGCAGCCCCTTCAGGAACAGGAGCAGCAGTTTTTGTATTAACGTATCTTTGCTCAATGTGTGCGAGGATTTAAAAGTCCGTTGTTGTTGTTTTGCCTCAAGTCTCTTGTCCAATCTGTACAAACACACAGAGCTGAATCAGTCAAGACAACATCCAAATAACAAACGACAGATCCGGGTCCTTAGAGGACCACAACAAACTCTCCTCAGGCTACAGCGAAAGGCTACAGGAAGCATCAAAAGCAAAGCCTGTCTTATAAATATTGAGTGAATAAAAAAAAACCTGTTTAGATTGCACCGACACGGTGATTGCACAAACTCCCCTCCTTCAAGATGACTTGTTCTTTTGATGCTCTGATCAGAGTGAAGCACTGAATGTGAATCTGATTCGGCTTCAGAGTGAAAACGTTTGCTCCGTCCAGATGCTTTTGGCCCTTTCATGACATCCCTGACAATTGGGATTGTACAGGTGCAGGACAGTCTCTCCTCCTCTGAAGCTTCTTCAGACGAGTTTTTCTACATTTCCCTGCTGATCTCAAGGAACGGCATCTCTGGGAATAGTTATAACCACAGCCAAGGTTATTGCTTCTTCAGAGGCATCGTTTGTTATGGAGTACTCTGCTGCTATAATGGCATTATGAAACTGTGAGGCTAAAAATACAGACAAACCACAAATACATGGAACAATCACAGACCATTAAACCCTAAATCATGACACAGTGAAAGCTCTGCAGCAACTGCAACAAGAAACAAACCTCCTCCAGACAACAATTTGGGAGATATTTTGGGGTGCTCATGATTAAAAAAAGTTTTTAAAACAAATATTAATCTTATATAAACTGTATGAACACAATTCTCCTCAGCACAAAGTGTACAAGTTTCTGTAAGGACTGTTCCTTCAGGTTATACTTCATCGTATCTGCTCTGAGGTGTCTCATCTACAAACACCCCCTATAGAACAGGAAGGTATTCAGCCTGTGGACATCACAGACCAGATCAGCAGATATGAATAATTCAAATCCATCATTAGTGTCAAAGTAGCTAATGCTAATCTTTGTCCTCCCCCTGTTTCCTTCTTGCTCTGTAGTATTCATCACATTGTTATTTTAGTAAGCAACCAAAATAAACACACACTGCAGAGCTGCTGGTTTGTTGGCAGCACAAAAAAGTTTCAATTCTGATCGATAAACCAACTCAATCTTCCTTTACTTCATTTTCCTGCAGTCGTTTTTTTCTGCCAAAGACTTTATGACATTATAAGAAAGGTCCAAGCAGCTAACTGACACACACACAAGTGTGATTACTTGGCAAATCAAATCAATGAGCAGAGTCAGAAGATAGCACTGACAATTATTTTTGAATTCAGTAACTGTTAGAAAATTAGAGATCCCATCAGCGCTCACATTTCAGGCTTTTCACCACGCTGGGCAGAAGAATGGAAATAATAACAAGAAAATAAGACGAGACTTATTGAACATGAGAGATGAAAAGGTAGTTCTGCACGTTCTGTGACTGAAATTATGATGAAAATTATTTCTGAGCTCCTTTTGTTGTTTTTCATCCAAGTTTAAATTCAGCATTTCATAGTAAATATTTCCCAAAACTCTCCTGATTCTCCTGCTGCCACAGGCCTGACATGCTTTGTATTCATTCTCTCAGGATGTTGTTATTTGTGCGAGCCAGCTCCTGCAGCAGTCTGGATGGAGGCCCGGTTCAGTGGAGCCGTGGAAAGTGACCTCCACAGTATATTTTACACAAAGCCCCAGCGGCCCTGCGGCTCTCTGTTCCAGCTGGAACGTGCTGTCTGTGCGACAGATGCCACATTAAGCAGCCTGTGCCATCAGACCTGCTCCCAAAAATCCCTCCACTGTCAGCGTGCAGAGGCCTCTCAGCTGGACCCTGAACATGTGTGCACATTTCACTTAAACGCTCTCAGAGTGCTGATGTTTCCCCTCATCCCATCCAGCCTGAAATGATCCGTGGACATAATGGCGGGGTAATTTTGTTTCAGTGCTGTTACGTTTCATCTGAGAGCTAGCCGACATTATGCAATTAGGTTTTATTACAAAACAATAAAGCCTTACTTTTCCACAGGAGCTTCTGGTTGACCGAAAACACATTTTCAGCGCAATATCCGCCACATATTACCTTTCCTCTCTGTGAAAGTGTTTATCCATCAGGCTATGTAAGGACAGCAGCCATGACACTTGAGCAGACATTCTGAAAACATCTGAATCAGACTGCAGGCTTTTGAAGGCAGACCTGTAAAGATTTCACTATCCTTGGACATCTGGGTAGTAGTGCTTCAGATGTGAAGGGATCAAGTGAAAGAAACATTTTTCTCTGTGGATGCTAATTATTTTTGAAGAACACAAACTGAGGAATGGTATTGATTTTCTCTGGTTTGCCAACAAGTCACACATCAACCCAAACAGTCCATGCAGAAGTTTTTATTTACTCCCTGCTTAACCTTTTGTAGACAATCCTCTAGCCTGACAGAGACACACAAACAACACACTCTAACTCCATTTAGAGCCGGTCAATCAATACCTCACCTTCACCATCACGTCACTGAATAGAAATTCAACAGCACAAACATGACTGTTAACAACATTTGGTGCTGCATTAATATTAGCTGGGAGTCCGGCCGCCGCGCGCTGTGATTACGGCTGCCCCTGCAGTTCAAAACAGATGCTGCTCACCAGCACCGGCAGTGTGGAGGAGCTCGAGGCGGGCTGCTATTTTGGGTAAATTAGTAAAGACAACAGTTGCTCCCCAGGTTGATGCTGCCACGCTGAGGTGCAGTGCAAGGCGACAGAGTGGAAAACACAGACTCAACCTGGGCAGCGCTGCCCCGCGGGCGTTTGTCATTTGGAGGCGCTCCAGCCGACAGGTGGCTGCCGTGGTCGGCTGCTCCCCGTGCACCTTATCCAGGTAATTATCCATTCAGCTCAGGCACACGGCAGAGGAGAGGGCAGTCAGCGGCAGAGACGGGCATAATGAAGATGGGCTTACTGTGGAGACATTATTTCTGTACACTTCTTATCCAAGTATGTCTACTTCTTACATTTACATAAGCAGTGCAAACCGCACTCTGCATCACCTCATCTTTAAATGCTTCTGACATGGAGACAGCACATGAGAGGGACGTGATCTACAGTTTTTATCCAGCCATATGGGACTGCAGTATTTTCCCCTTTTGTCATTCGGACACACAGGAAGTGGAGAAACTCTCAGGTTTACATCCCCACTGAGTTGCTCCATCTAAAATATGATTCAGTGACACCAGCACACTTTACAAAGTCTTTGTATGTACAAATCATATTTGAAAAGTTTGATTCTTTTGAATCTTTAGATTAGTCTTTAAGGGCGGCTTTGTGCAGAAAATAAAGCATTTGGCCTTCGATCAGCGACTAAGGAAACATGCAGCAAAAAGAAGTCCGGAGAAAATTCACACCAAGGTTAACACAATTCAGGGAGAAGTATCTATTAAATATTCAAGCTATTGACAGTAAGAGAAAGTCACAGACAGCTGCTTAGTAATCCAAGGAGACTGCAGTCTCATTAAGCCATACTGTACTGAGGACCTTGAGCACAAAATGGCTCCGACAGCGCCGCAACTCTCCACTATGACTTCTCCATAGCATCCTGACGTCTGGCCTCTGTGCTGCCCTGACAGCGGAACTGTGAGTGCCACTGACTGCTCGGCGTCCTTGGTGGGGCGTGACACATCGATACGTGGAAGAGATACACTGTCTGACGACGAGGTGGGATAAAATTGGAGTGATTTAATCGAAGCGTTCGATACTCACCTTCTGCCAAATGACAAAGTGATTGAGGACATTTAGTAACAGTAAGAGAATGTGAGGATGAAGTCTCATGCTGCTGCTTCATCTGACAGATGAAAAAAACGCAAATAGCTTCCCGTTTGTTGTTGATTTAGAGAAGGAAAATATGTCTGCACAAAGAGAGCGGACTAATGATCCGTGTTTGTCTCGTTGCTTTGGGTGTTTTTTTTCCAGACAACAAAAAAACTCATTTGTCCTTCAGGAAAACCATCTTTATAATTAGACTGTCATTGCAATTAATGACAAACGTTTACCATTACAGCTTATAAACTTCTCCCAAGGTTGTTTATTTTTGGAAAAGTTTCCATATCTCCTAACTTATCCTATCCTATGTGTTGTGTTCTGGACGGCGCAGGTTGTTTGGCGGCGACCCTCGGGTGGCGCGGCCTCTCATACTCGCAGCTCTTCTCCAAAGTGATTCCGACAGGCACATTAAAATGCAAATTCTTGTCTTTGCACTCCTTGCCATTTTGTCACTTCCTTTCTCCTTGTGTGGCATGTTGAGGGGGGGGCGTTGGGGGGGCGGAATTAGAGCGCTGGCCCTGGGGTTGAATATTCAAATGGGCACCTGATTTCCCAGCAGAGCAGGTTTCCATTTCCCCCATTTACTGCCCATCAACACAGACTGACTAAACTATCCGCTGGACCTTTTACAGCGCTCTGCGACAAACACTGAACTGATTCCATCAAGCACAGCGTGCTTCTGGAAACTTCCGGCAGCTAAAAGGGCACAAAGAAGTCATTACTGGAACAATGCTGTGGAAAATGGCTGCTCATTACCACTGCTAAATGTTTGTTGGTAGAGGTCAATGCTTTCATGTAGCACTGGAGGGGTGACTGGGGTTTGAATGGATAATTAGATATAATTAGTATATAATGCTAAAAATGAGCACAATAAGTAATGGAGACTCTAATGAACTGAAGAGGAGAATTTTTCTCTCCTTGAAAGTGTATCATGAAAAAAAACTGCTTCGTCCATCGCCATAGCAACAAGAAAATGCCCAGGAGCTTCCTTCAGTGACTGGTAAACCCCTGATGGATGCAGAACAACTCCCGCCCCAAATTTTAAAACTCCACGTCTAACTTTAAAGAGACCACAAAACACATGGCACATAACAACAGGAGAGAGATTTCACTCTGTGTGGGAGGCAGGCTCCACCTGAAGTCCTGCTTAATCCAAATACAGGCAAAGAGGTGGAGCTAATGGGGAAATTGTGTAAAAAAAAACAAAAAACACTGTTTCTGCCCGGTTTCAAACCAGGGACTAACGTGATATCACTACAGTACAGAAACCTGTGATAGATACTGGTTCAGGTGTCAAGAGAACACTCGGAGTCTTCTTTCAACGTAAAATGAAAAAAAAAAAATTACATACATTTTCCGAGTTAGCAAATATCCTGACCTGTTCTTTGTGTGTCAGGAGCAGTGCTGTCAGACTTCTTCTGCAGCAGTCCAATAAGAAACTCTGTGAGCACAATCAGACAAGGTCAGAATTAGATGTGGGTGGCTTTAAACTTTTTAACAAGTGTTTCTCTCCCATTTATTCGCCTTGACGAGGAAATACAGAGACAGAAGTTCACACACCTTTAACCAGCACGATTCCAAAACTTTTCTGTTATTTCTTCTTCCTTTTTCCCACCATCCAATATCTTTCATAATTGTTGTTTAGCCTCTCAGTCAGTCTGCTGTGCTCTCTAAGGGCCTTCCTGGTCCACTAAACCTTTTACCATTCTCTTGTAATCTGACCCAGCCTCCCGTCCCATTATTGCACCAGCTCTCCCAGATCCGGCCCTAATGCGATTGGCGGAGCTTTTCCACTCTCACTATTTCCCCGTTTTTACTTAATAAAACCCATCTCATTGTTTTTGGGCCGCAAACAGAATTTCACTTCAATTCAATTCACGCTGCTGCTCTGGGTTTTTGCAGAAACAACATCCTTCTTCTGGCTTTCAGCAAATACTGATGGCAGCTGAACAGGAAACATCAGACAAGAGATGCTGTTATACTTTGCAATGAGCTAAAGAGGGACATAATCAGAGCAACCGGATCAATACACAGCAACGTTCAGGTTTCTCCTTCAGTTCTGAAGACACTTCAGTCGGAGATGAACCCACACTGAGCGCCTTCATTTCCTCCAGGGAAGCAGCTCCTGTGGGTTTAACATGCAGCTGATGGCACACTTGATTACCTACAGTTCCTCTGTCAGCCTCCTCCCTCCCTCGTTCTCTCTCCCCCGCTCTTCCATCCTCGTTTGACCCTATTGATTTGGCCCAACTCAGAGCTGCTGCTCCTTTTCCTTATTTATTTGCACAGCTAATCTGCAACACAGCTTTGACCCATTGTCCTAACAATGAAGTGGAAACAAGCTGCAGCGGCTGAATGAAGAGTGTTTCAATTGTGTTTCAATTGCTATGCGGTGGAGAGAGCGTCCGTGTCACGAGGTCAGCAAAGCAAAGTAGATGTGGACCTCCAGGCTGCAGCAGCACAAACACAAGGGCCAGTAATTTGTTATTTATAGATATATACAGGAGTGGGTTTTTGGAATGCCTCCTGAGCTGTTACATCCAAACACTTCCTCTCCTTTGTTCCAGTCTGGTGCGCCACTGGGGGGGAAATCACAATGAATCCACACTGCTGCTTCTATGAAAGGTCTGTTCTGCTAATAGTTTGCTTTTTTTTTCTTTCCCACTGTCACAATAAGATGTTATTGCAAGTCACAGACCAACACAAATAATTCCACTGACGTTTAAACAGCTTTACATCCCACACAGCCGCTCTGCATTCAGCACAGCACACGTAGAGGCTGAAAAAAAAGAGGACACTCTGATTTAACGAGCACTCATTCAGCATTTGAGAGGTGTTTACTGACAACCAACAAACAGTCCAAACAGACACACAACTGACTCATGATTTCTACAAACATACAGCTTTATTCATACTGAAGGCCATATAAGGTGTTGGAACAAAACTTTCAGCACTGATTACACCCATCATGTGCACACTGACATACAAGGAAAACCACTGTTTTAGTAGTGAAAGAGCTACGGCTTAGAAATGAAGACGAACTTTACAGCTGGGAGAAGACAAAGACATGGGTGTGCACATACACGTATACTGCTGCCAGAAAGTCTGTGCACACTCGGTTTATTTCTGTTTTAAACGTGGCCGTTTTAACATGGAGGTATGTGGAGGCTCAGCTCCCCTAGAGGCCACTGGAGGAATGGCACAACAACAAATCCTCCACCATCAAACAGACCTTTGCAGATGTGAAAAGCTTGACCTGGCTCATTCACAGTCATGTTTTACTGATGCTTTCAGGTGTACAGAGTCTCAGTGATCACAGAGTGTGTGGATGTTTCCTCTTCATCCATGTTTCATTGAAGGCACTAGAGCCTGACCTGCCGCCGTCAGACAGTAGCTGCTTTATTGTCATCCTCATTACCATAAATCATTTCAACATGTTGGCAAAACCAACCCAATAATTAGTTGTGCTTGGCAAGTCGACGTGCGCCTGGCTGCAGAGGATACTCATTTGTGACTCTGGCACATGGCTCACTGTTAAATTGTTTGCCTAATACTCTCAAAGAATTACTCTGCATGTAAGTCCAACCTGTACATCTGGACCGATCCCAGTTTGGAACGCCGGCTTAAGCACGCAGGGCTTTGTTCCATCTCAGTTCAGATGCAGTGACAATATTTGGGAATAAAATATTGGCTCTCATGCCGACTGCGTGCAGCCGTGTTTGCAGAGGAAGTCCAATGACTGTAATTACTACCTCAACCAGACCATGAATTTTATCCCTAGTAAAATGAATATCTGAAGCCTCCTCCAGCTATAAAAACCAAGCACCATTTACATATCTTCTTTAGCTGGTGTGAAACAGTCTGCAGATCACAGAGAGTAAAATATGACACCACTTTAATGCTTTTTTTAGCTTTAAGTTTTCACTGACCATATGTATGACAGTGTGCCTCTGTAGCAGGCAGGATGAAGTTAGCAACCAGCTATGAGCCAGTGTGTCAGAAAGTTATACATTTCATGGCACAAAAATGTGATTTTTTTATGAGAAATGTCTGGGTTTTTATTTTACTCTGTCTCTTATGGAGGCTTTATTTTCTCAGCCATCAGACAGTTGAGTCAGGGCCTCCTCCCTCAGGTTAAAGAGACGACCTGCTGCGATAAAGGACCCCTGCCCAGCTTTGCTATCCTGAGCTCAGCCATCTGGTGGGTGTCAAGGTAGTTGCAGCTACGCATCATGCTGTGTGCTAATGATCATAATTAGATCATGAAAGAAACTTGATCCCTGTAGAGTTCTGGAGAGTGTGCAGTTGAATAAAACCTTTTCAAGGTCTGTGTCAGACTGTTTAAATGTTAACATCCAGGATCTTTACACAATTCATGAGCAAAAGAGCCATTAAATGTCCAGTCAGAGCCCACATATCTGCAGCGGGCTTTACACAGTTTTATGGCTGAATTTATTCTGCGATAATAAAACCTAAACTTTTGAAGCTCTGAATGAAACTCAAGTTTTTAAGTGCTTATTAAATAAGCCTCAAGAAGTGCAATGTCCCAAGTCCCAGTGTGAAAAAATAATGAAGTCAGTGGAGAGAATGATGGAGTAGAAAGGCTCCGCCTCTGCAGCTTCCATTATTTTTGAGACACCTCATCGTGTTTTATGTCTTGCATACCATTTATCATGATTAATGCATTTTTAATTCTAAAAGTTAAAACAATACACATGAAACACCATCTACAAGCTGCACCATTCCATTTTAGATGCTCTGCACTCAGAAAATCAGCAGTTAGACTTCGAAGTACAGTAGTTTTTCCTCAACACAATAATTATGTGCTTCAGAAAGGAGTAATAGAACTTCTGCATGAACAGCTGTTAATAAACAGTAGTGTTATGTAGGTGTTATGTAAATGACATACGTGGGAGGTTGATACAGACGTGACAGACATGTTTAAATGGTGGTCAACCTGCAGCAGCGAGGCCTCTTAGCAGACACAGAGCTGGAGACCTAAAGGTCTGCTCAGACAAGAGATGGATCAAACTGACTTTCCTTAGAAGCTGGAAGATGTCCAGCAGGACCATCAGTTCAGCTGAAATTCTTCATCGAAGAAAACGTGCAGCAAAGAGCCACTCCGAGGAGGATGAGGAAGAGGAAGAGTTCTTATTCCTCATGCAGATTTTTAAAATGCAAAGACATGACAAACAGGAAGTGGAGTACACTCTGAGGTATTCCAACATGGCTGTCACCCCATCTGAAGTTCAGTGAATCCACCCATAGGTTTCTTGGCAAACGGGCAACATATGAAAAGCATAGCTGGAGACCTGACAGAGAAGCTTTATGTGCACCTCCCCACAAACTAGTAGGTCTGCTAACAGATGGTTCTGCTTGATAGCATGGCGTTTCCCTCTCCACATTTCCTGCTGCTGAGCTGAACAGATCGTATTGCATTTAGAGCTAACAGAAGACCATGAATCATCGTGTTTACCTGCAGACATCTGAAAATATCAGGACGAACAAACAGGTAGAAGTCAGCCTCAATCTCCTGTGACGTCTCTCTAACACAGGCTCTTCAGCGAGAGTAGCATTTATCAGTTCCGGCATGATCTGCTCACTTTCAGTCACCATGTCTACAGGAAAAAAACACAGCAGCACAGAGACCTTGACACGATGTACACAGGTATAAATGCACACAGGATAAACACACACAATGGTGCAAGCTATGCATCCCGTAACGCAAAGACAACCACGAAAACAAATCATGACATGTGCAGCCGTTAAATGTCAGCTTCATTACAAACAAACCTGAAAAGATCCGACAATTTTAAAAATGACAACACAGCGCAGGGTCTTCTTCCATTCATTCATGGACTTTAGCCACTTCACCCTGCAGAAGGTCGCTCTATCCCTGCTGTGTGATTGGAAGGGGCGGTTCTGTAACACCTGTATATTTATCTACAAAAAAAAGAATATAAAAAATAAACATGTGAAAATGCATCCACTTGAAGAAAATCATTCTAAACCAATTACTGGAAAAGCAAAGCTAAGCTGCTGGTTGTGTTTGTTTCTGGCTCTCCAGGAGAGGCAGAGATGATGTGTTTGAAGTGAGACAAAAAGACGACATACTGCAGAAGAGGAGATGGCAAACAAACACTGGGTGGAGGAGGAAGAGGAGGAGGAGGAGAAGGAGGAAGAGATCTCTCGTATTCAGGCAACATGAAAGACAACAAAGTGAAAGCTGCCAATTATTGTTGCCGTTTGTCATATCTGATATTTTACATTACGTTCACATTCAGTGAGACATGATAACCTGAACACTGGAGGACCCCTTTTGTTTCTGATTTCACCCCGTCCTCCTCCTCTCAGCAGACGCTTCCTCTAGTTTATTTATTTTCTGTGCTTCTTCAATCTCCTTTTGATTTTTCTATTTTCTGTAATCTCAGAGAAAGTGTCAGAGCGGGACATCACGCTGTGTCACCAGCTGACATCTGACACAGGCCAGCCAGCATAGTCAATAAAGCCCTCTAATTGAGTGCCACTGGCTGCTGTTTATTGACAAAATAAGACCTGGGAATTAGGTGTGTCTCCGCCGTCCTCCTGCCTGTCGACAGCTGTCCACTTCCCATCCATCACCAGCTTGGTTTGGTCAGAGGATGGTGACTGCAGACGTATGAGCCAAGAATGGGGGGGACATGAAAAAATGTGGGTTTACTTTGTGGGTGTGTGTGTTTGCAGTCTCTATCAGAAGAGGCTCCTCACAGTAAAGCACACTCCTGGTAGTTAATTAGTGTTTATGCTACTGGACACTATCTCTGTCGCCTGGCACAAGCAAAGATAAGATTCCCCGTCGCCGAAGCTCTCTACCTGCTTAATTAGAGGCCGGGCAGAGCCTTGGGCTGAGACACAAACAAAACTTCACTATCTGCCTCTCAATTGTTCAACACAAAGACTCTTATCACACCCTCCTTCTGCAATTTAACTTCAATCATGTGATAACGGTTCAGTGGACGCCGCTCATTGGCATTTAACAGTAAACATAGTACAGTAAATTTTCAGTAACAGTCGCCAAATGTTGAAGCCTCAGCTGAGCTTTCTTCCTGAGAATCTGCGGGAGCAGGTGGGAGCGATAAGGGCGAGATGGCTGCCGGACTCCACGCTAGCAGGCGTGGGCTGACAGTGATGAACGAGCCATCCAGCCTTCTGATAATTCGTCACTCACCAGCAGAGAGAGGTCCATTAATCAAAACAAGCACGCTGGCGTTCCCTCCCCAACCCCCTCCACCCCCTTTCTACCTTTTCAGCCATGCTTAACTCCACTGTTTTAACCTGATGCGACATAGCGATGGGATGGAGAGCAGCAAGGTGCATGTTTAGTTTACTAACTGTGGGGGCAGTGCGGACTGTGAGAGTGAGTGCAGGCCTGGGCGCGGCCCCTCTGAGGAATCGCTGTCCTGGCAGGTGGAGAGATGGGAGAGAGCAGGGAGCGGGTAGATTGATTGATCCATTGCAGCGGTAATGCATCAGGAGTTTCCCGGTGAGAGAGAGGCGGCGTGCAAAATGCTCAAATCTGGGCAGCAGGGCACAAATCAGCAGCAGCAGAATCTCCAGAGAGGTTCCCATTACCGCTGCTATATATAACAGTAATCTTGTTAAGCTTCCATTCTGTCTGGGGCCCTGTCAGAGGGAGGGGGGGGGATGGGGGTTCAGTCAATAAGTGACCCCTTGGACTGTAAATGAGATTCAGGCGGGTGCAAACAAACACATAAACACAACCTCACACATTCTTTTTGTGTGTGTTTGGAGCCGCTTTAATGAGGGCCGGGGCCTAACCTGTGTGCTCTGACATTAATGACAAACATTTGGAGCCTTTTCTGTTTACCCCTTCATTTGGAACGCATGCTTAATTAGAAATGGCTGTTTTTCAAGCAGAACAACTCGGGCTGTCGTCCTGAAAGCTCCCCAAAGAAATTTGAATGTTTTTTATGTGGGAGACTAATGCTGCACTGCAGAGAAAGCTCCAGTTTTTTCCATCAGCTCTCAGTTTGTACCAGCAGGTGGCGGTAACACAGAAAAGTCTGATGCTAGCTAACAGATCTTTAATAGTATTATTAGGTCCCAAAATCCAGGAAAGCTTTAGCATTTTAGTATCTGACTGTTAGTTGTTGGTGCAATTGAATACATTTTAATTCAGTGTTGAAGGTGCATCTTCAAATCATACTGAAAATAAAGATGTATTTTCTCTCCTCTAGGAGTGGCGGACAGTTCACACAATTCATCTAACCTCTGTGTGAGCCACAGTCCAGTGAGGACCACAGATAACAGAATCACATGCCAGAGCAGACATCTTGGCTCGCGTTAATATGGAGCTCAGCAGAAGGCCCAGCCTGCAGTGCCTCAGCACTCACTCTCTCCTTTTCCATACAGCATGATTTACCCCCCAAGAAAAGCAATGAAAATTTTCCTCAGAGTGACTCCATCAGTCTGTGCCTGCCTATCTGCAAATGCCAGCTCATTTCTCAAGCTAGGCCCCCCAGTTGGACTCCAAACGCTGCTAACTGCTCATTCTTATGCATCCCTGCTGCCAAACAGCACATCGACTGGGATGAGGGGAGAGCCTCAAGTTTTCCTGCACTTTTTTTGGTACTTGGAGATATCAGAGGAAGCTAGGGGAGGGCAGTTTGGAGCTCTGAAGACATAAATAAAGCAGGAAGAAAAGGAAGTGTGTGTGTGTGTGTGTGTGTGTGTGTGTGTGTGTGTGTGTGTGTGTGTGTGTGTGTGTGTGTGTGTGTGTGTGTGTGTGTGTGTGTGT
>JAVQJX010185678.1:0-10832 GCA_036025115.1 Ambassis agassizii
AAACAGACAGCAGCAGCTGGTCACCTAATACAAATGATGGAGGATTCTCAATACATGATCATTAATTTATTATCTGTGTTTCGATCCCATCTTACTAAAGGTTGTATTAATAAACGATGATCTTTATGATAAACTGTGGCTGATTCCTCTGCAGTTTTTCATGAATAGCAGAGATGGGGGTAACTTTAAGAACTATAGTTTCCATACACAGCAGCAGACTGAGTTTGCTTGTAGTCCTGCAGAGAAAAATGCAAAACAGTATATTGTACTTTGCATGCCCACTTCAATTCATGTGTTCATGTGTCTATAGTTGTGTGACTGTGCTGACCGAAGGTAAACCATGGAGGATGGGAAGCCAGTGTGGGCGCCCCACCCCACCGACGGGTTCCAGCTGGGCACCATCGTTGACATAGGAGCCGACGCTCTCACCATAGAACCCCTGAACCAGAGGGGCAAAGTGGGTCATCACATACACATCCATACACACACACACACACCATGCCCATAAGCAAAATAGGTCCAGCTGGGAAATAGGTGAGGGGTTAGGATAACAAATTTAAAGCTTGTTTTTGCGTTTCTTTTTTCCCAGGAGATCCATCATCATGTACACATATTGATGTGTGACTGGAAAATAAAAGTTTTGAAATATTTTTCAGGCGTCAGCATAACAATGTGTAAAATGTTCGAAACATGAGAGACCTCATGTACAGAGACATGAATAAATAAAGAGTGGCAGCAGGTGTGCTGATAGCGTTGCCTAGAGGGAGAGCGACTCATTAGGAGGTAAAGGCCACCTGTTACACCCGAGCCATCACGTGTCCCCAGCAAGCAGGCCTCTGATGTTTACAACAGACATGAACTGTAGAGCCTTTTGTTTTGTTTTATCGATCCTCTTAGCACAGCTAGCCAAACATCATGTCAGGCTTGTTATATAGCTGGAGTTTCTGACTGCATTGTAGTAGGAAGTGCAGTGACAGATACATGTGTGACAAAAGTCGTTTAAGGCAAAGCAAAAATTACACTATTGGCATTTTTTTTTCAATAAAAGTAAACTATGAATGATGATCAGCACTCTGATTCAGTGAGCCAGTGAAAGACCCATCTTCTTTTCCCTGCAGCTCATTAGTGCTTGGGCCCTGTCCTCGACCCTCAGCCTGGCTGCTTCTTTTCCTCCATCTGATGCATTGGTTCTCTCACATTGTGTGTGATGTCTGGTTTGTGCCAGAATCCTTTAGCTGGCACACAAAGCACATACTGTTTGTGGTAATAAAGCATGCATCATAGCACAAAGTGCATGGCAGTCACACAGACAGGCACTGGGAGTACGTAATGAACATAAAAAGAGGCAGTCTTTATTGATATTATATTGATGTGGACTTTAGGGACTGAAGTGAGTGTGATTCTGCCTCTTTAAATGTTGAGACTTGATTGGTGCCACGGTCATCTCTTCTCTGCTAAACACACACCGCTCACTTATTCAGTCAGGTGTTCAGATCCTGTTGCTCTGCCACCAAATTATTCATTATCCTGCCATGTCTCTCCTTGTTTCTCTCACAGCCGACTTGTTCCATTGAGTTTATTTCCATTAACTCAGACTCTTAAACAATACGGTGGGAATACCAGTAACTAATTCAGCCTAGGAATGTGTCGTACCAAACATCATTAAACATGATAAACGTGTCATCTCTGTGCATGTTCTCTTCATGATGTTTGATATGCGTCTCTGTCTGAGGACTCTTAATAAGTATTTGTTATTTGTTGTTAACAAGAAGCAAATCTTTTTGCATAATGTAGGCAGTGCCACATGCGTATCCATTAAAATGCTCTTCATGTCACAGACTTTTCTTGCTCCGATGAGCCAAGTCTACCCAGCAGAGGACGATGTCAACAAACACGTAGACGACAACTGTAAGTTTTCCCTGCTAACGAATGCAAATTTATTCTCTAAGAATTTGTTTGTAATTGCGTTTCTTTTTCCTCCTTCCAGGTTGCCTTATGTACTTGAATGAAGCCACACTTCTCAACAACGTCAGAGTTCGGTACAACAAAGACCACATCTATGTATGTCTTCCTTCTGCCTTTTTCGTTTTTGCTCACTATCCAGTTTCGTCAAAAAGGAGATACAGTAGCAGGTTGGATGTGAAGAAAGAAAGGATCCTTGTTTCCCTAGGGGGAAAAGCACCAGGTGGTAAAGAGGGATGGGAAGCTAGAAAAGGGTCAGACTGGTAGTTTTGACCTCAGTCAGTCACTTAGGAAATGAGAGACAGCTGGTAGATGACATGGAAGCAAGGTGTGCCTCACCAGCATCACCTCTGTTGTCTTAGTCGTTCAATATGTGTAATATCATATCATTAATATATTCATTTATTCCCTAATCATGCTTATTCTTCTCACAGACTTATGTGGCTAACATCCTGATCGCTGTTAATCCTTACTACGACATACCAAAACTGTACGGCTTAGAAGCCATCAAGTCATATCAGGGGAAGTCACTGGGTACTCTGCCACCTCATGTCTACGCTATAGGTGAGAGCCTGAAACATATTACTTAATAAAACTGTAATGTTGGTGCTACTAAAATAGATATGTTACTTATGCTTCGTTTGATTTATAAAAGTCATTTTTGTTTGTTTCAGCGGACAAAGCCTACAGAGACATGAAGGTTTTAAAGATGAGCCAGTCCATTATAGTTTCGGGAGAATCTGGTGCTGGAAAGACAGAAAATACCAAGTTTGTTCTCAGGTAGGAGTTCTGCACAGAGGGGAGAAAACAAAAACTCACTCACTGTAAACATGACTTCTATCGTCTCTTCTTCATCCTGCAGATATCTGACCACAACATATGGAAGTGGTCAAGATATTGATGAAAGAATTGTAGAAGGTAATACATGAATTAATGAAAACATATTTTTAATGTATACAGTGTTGAGATAGAAGCTGATTTTGAGTCTTTTCCCTTTCCTTAACTGTCAGCAAATCCCCTGCTGGAGGCTTTTGGAAATGCAAAAACAGTGCGGAATAACAACAGCAGTCGCTTTGGGAAGTTTGTAGAAATTCACTTTAATGATAAGGTAATAATAGGCAATAATAGCTGATGAATGTGTTGTATAATTGGTATTACATGAATATTAAAAATGATTACTGTTTATTGTCTTGTGCCACCAGAATGCAGTTGTGGGTGGATTCGTCTCCCATTACTTGTTAGAGAAGTCGAGGATTTGCATGCAAAGCAATGACGAGAGGAACTACCACATCTTCTACAGGCTGTGTGCGGGCGCTTCAGAGGACCTGAAGAAGAAATTACACCTGGACTCTCCAGACAGTTTCAGGGTCAGTGGGAGTAAAATGAGCCAAATTTAAAAAGCAGTTTTGGATCATTCTATTTTAGAGTGAGCATGTTTGGTAGAATCCTCTAGACGTCACATTTTTACAACTCAGCTGAAATCTAAACTCCCTCAGTGACAAAATGTTTCACAATTGAATTTTGTCTGCTTTGAATATAATTATCAACTCATCTGGGGTGAATTCAGACTATAAAGGTGTTTACCTCGGCTTTTATTTTCCTCTACATGCTGAACAACAACATCACAACAAGCAGCTCAAGCTGTTCCTTTACATGTTTATCATCAAGTCCCCGAGGTGACACCCGCAGCAACAGAGGCAATTACTTCATGCAGTTCAGTACCAGAGCAATAACAAAAGACAACAGAGCGAATCGTCTTGATGATGATGAAAATCAGTATAAAACATCCCCTGTAGATTTGCCATCGATAGTGAATTAAATGCACTTTTCTCTGTTGCAGTACCTGAACCGAGGCTGCACCAGATACTTTGCCAGTAAGGACACAGATAAACAAATCATGCAGAACCGCAAGAGTCCTGAGGTAATGTCCCCTTTCTGCTCTGGATTATTAATCCATCCATTAATCCATCTAATCCAACGTGCCATTATTTTTTCTGATTTTGTCCTGTGCAGTAAAACTACATTCAATTCAATAAATCAAAAAATAAAAATAAAATAAACAACAGCGTATCCAAGATGCTGCCAAGGTAAAATGTGTTATCAGTAACAATATTTTTATGCTGAATGAGCTCAGTTCTGTGCATTTGATGTAAAAAATTGGATGTGAAAAAAAAAAACAATCCCTTGTAAAGCCTGAAGGAGATGTGTAATTAGTATGGTGAAACAATTAGAAGAATAAGAGTGACATTCTGCTCTCTCAGGGACTAATTTGTTGAAAATTGTTTTTATACCATTCTTGTACCTTTGCACTGAAAATTGTATTTGTTTAACAATGAGTTTATGGGCAGGTTGTATTAATATGCCCTGGATATATTAACATTATTCTACTCACAAAGTGTATCAT
Organism: Ambassis agassizii; assembly: GCA_036025115.1. Classification (NCBI taxonomy): domain Eukaryota; kingdom Metazoa; phylum Chordata; class Actinopteri; family Ambassidae; genus Ambassis; species Ambassis agassizii. The sequence continues at coordinate 4,367 of JAVQJX010185678.1, forward strand.
TGTTGTACTTTAATGACTGTAGCACTGCAGTTGTTTGTAAAAGTGTGTGTCACTAAAATGCCATCTGTCTGTCCCACACGTGTCTGTGTTATAAACAGGACAATAAGGTGAAGGTTCTTCATTATTCAGGGCTGTGTGCTGCTTGATCTTTAACCTGTATATTTCCTTAACTAAACACTGACACTATCTGCTTTTTTACATCATGCTGTTTGTAGTCCAAACAGGAAACAAGGCTGCATGCTTCCTCTCTGTCTGCATGTGCATGTTGGATTTGTTTTGGCCCAGGCGGTGCATAAGTACTCTTTTAGTCATGGCTGCATGATTTAGTGATGAATGTTAAAAAAAAAAGTGATTGATTCTTCATATTAAGACAGTATCTATAAATTATATTGTGGGGGTTACTTAATTGTGCAGCCGTCATTAAAGCTTTCTGTTTTCAGTGTTTCTCTGGCTCGGACTTTTGAAGAGAAAACAGCTGTAACTTTAGGATGGTGTGTTTGCAGCGTATGTTCCTGGTGGAGGTTCTTTAAACCAGTTATTTGTATGTTGTTTTGATTTTTAAACACTGTCTTTGCAGCATGTGAAGTTGGGCGCACTGAAGGACCCTCTACTGGATGACCAGGGTGATTTCAACAGGATGTGTGTGGCCATGAAGAAGATTGGTCTGAATGATACAGAGAAGCTGGACCTATTCAGGGTTGTAGCTGGAGTTCTGCATCTGGGCAACATTGACTTTGAGGAAACAGGGAGCTCTTCAGGTCAGAACCCAAAAGCAAAACACTGGGAATTTAATTAAAATGAATAAGGCTTAAAAACCCAAACAAAAAGAAGAGACACAATAACACAACATGTGGACACAGTGAGGCAAACAAGCAAACTACCACACAGAGTAACAAGACTCGGGTGGAAACAATTAGGGCGGAGCAGACAATCAATCACAGGGACAGGAAGTTAAAGGAGCACAGGGAGCTTTCAAAATAAAACAGGAAAAAAAAATTGCAACCAAAACCACAGATAGTGACACTGTGCTCATAACACTTTAGAAACATTTAACCTGCTGAAACCTGTTTAACCTGTTTATATTATGTGTGGACAAGGTCGATATGAAAATTAGACAAATCATGAGGAGTTTGCCATGAATGGACTACTGTGAGCTATAATAGCTGAATATGTAAGTTGACATTTGCCCTTTTTTTTATAAGTGTTAGAAGACACGGATAATAGTTGTGCTATTGGATATAACATTTTAAAGAGCCTGAGCTGTGTCCTTGGTTGTCACAGCAGTGATCGAAAGGATCCCTGTTACCCTGGCAACCATGATCTGTTTTCATGTGCATATTTGTTCTTTCCCTGTCTGTAAGTTTTCTTAGAGGAAACTATTACTTACTACAGTACCAAAAAAAACACCAGTGTGGTTTTTAAGGTCTCTGTGTGTGTCATTGTGTATTTCAGGTGGCTGTGTGCTGAAGAATCAGTCAAACCAGACTCTGGAGTACTGTGCTGACTTGTTGGGACTGGATCAGGACGACCTGCGAGTCAGCCTCACTACAAGGGTGATGCTTACTACAGCAGGGGGCGCCAAAGGAACAGTTATCAAGTAAGGAGCTTCACATAGACGTCTATGCAACTTCTTCCTGTGTGGAGGGGAAAAAAAAATCTTTCACATGTTTTAACATTATTACATACTCAACAGTGTGTCAGCTGCGAAGCAAAGAGTTCATGATGAATCCAAAAGTAATTCAGATATTGGCTTCTTACTAAAAGTGATACACAAGCTATTCAAAAAATATATATTTACGTAAAGTAAATATATACAGGTTAAAAGAGCATGCTTGGGATAGAATACAGCATTGACACTGCTTTTGTGTACTTTGGTGTTGATGTGGTGTTTGAGTGATGGAGCCAGGTTTGGCAGATTAATATTTCAATAGGGCCAGATGCTGGTCTGGCCTCGAAGTGTTTTCTCCACATAAATAATGCATTCTGTATCTGAGGAGGCAGGGGAGCATGGCTGCAGTACAGTACAGGCCTGGTGTCTAGGGAGCAGGTGGAGTTGAAAGGGGGACTGGCTTTGTCATTAAGCCCCAGACAAATCCACCATATACCCCTGAGGGATGCCGAGGGTAACAGAAGGAGGGGTGGATGCACTGCTATCAGGGATGACTGAGTTTCTTAACAAGTCTGCATTATGAAACATTACAACAGATAAAAACGCCTGTCTCTGAGATGAATTGTAAGGATCTTTTTTTTTTGCATATAAGCTGTGGTCTTACGCTCACATAGGGAAAATATTACTGTTTGTAATGGACGAGGGACTTTTGAGAGACTGGGTGGCTTGAATATCAAAGGAAAACAGAGGGTAAAGATTTAGAAAAAGAGAGACCTTTTCATTTTAAATTCTTCTCCCTCCCAGCTGGGGCACCATGAGTTGAACTCTTGGTCACTGTGGGGCTGCACTTTATACAGTCAGTCAACCCTCTTTAAATAATTGAACTATAAATGATGTTAAACTGCCATTAGAGAGCCTTGTAGGGTTCAAGGTTCACATTTTATGTGAACTTTTTTAATACCTTCCATTTGAAAGCTCGACTGCAGAGATCAGAAGGAGGGCGCCATTACAAAAAGTGTCACATCAACAACTAAACTTTCGCTGCCACATGATAATTGGGTTGATTAAAAAAAAAATATCTAGAATGGCCCAGTTTCGGACTGCCTTTCAGTGCCCTACTTTGTGTGTCCCTGCAGGGTGCCTCTAAAGGTGGAACAAGCAAACAATGCCCGTGACGCCCTGGCCAAGGCAGTGTACAGCCGCCTCTTCGATCATGTGGTCAAAAGAGTGAACCAGTGTTTCCCTTTCGAGACTTCCTCCAACTTTATCGGGGTGTTGGACATTGCTGGTTTTGGTAATGAAATGAAGTTTTTTGTGTGACAGTTTGAAATATATCCAGCTTTGTCATTTTACATTGTTGTGTTTAGAATTGAATCTACTAAAGAGACACTTGTCTGTGCAGCATGTTTCTTAATTTAAGCACCCTGTCGCATATACACACTTCATTATAAGGGCTCCCTCTGTGCTGTCACAATTAACAGAGGCTTTGCAATTTTGGGGGGAAATGAATTGAAATGTGTGTGTTCTTTTTCATCTAGAGTATTTTGAGCACAACAGCTTTGAGCAGTTCTGTATCAATTACTGCAATGAGAAGCTGCAGCAGTTCTTCAATGAGCGTATTCTCAAAGAGGTGGGTGAGCTCACGGAGGTGTGCTTTACTTCTTTCTTTTTTTTTCTGGGAAACCTGCCACTTCATGCCACTGACAAGCCAAACTTACTGACTCTTTCATGAGCCCAGAGGAACGTGGCTGGCATTCTAAGCTCCTCTCTGTTTTCTCACTTATATTTTCCTCTCTGTCTCTCTCCTGCACTCTCTCTCATTAGAATGCTAATTTCTCAAGGGACGTAATGAGGCTTGTTTCTCTCCTGTGATCTCTTAACGTTATTCTTTTCCAAGGTCTCCAATTAATACACCACTATTCTGTTTTGAGCCTCTTTCTCATTAACTGAATTGCATGTTGTCGGTTCGATTTTTTTGGTTTTGGAATTGGATGATGTTTTAAAGCTGCACGCGAAAAATCTAAAAAAAAATTCAGAAGGCTGTTTTCAAGGCTGATTTGATTGTTTCCTCACAGGAGCAAGAGCTCTATCAGAAGGAAGGGCTGGGAGTGAATGAGGTGCATTATGTTGACAACCAAGACTGTATAGGTAAGTGTGAGTGACACTTTCTGTGTTGACACTTAATTATTTACCTGAATAGGATGAAAATAAAGAATATCTCAGGACCAAAATGACAAAAATCACAGGTACACTATGTGTGGGTGCTTATGCTCTGTGTTTATCTGTCTGTACCTATGAACAGACCTGACATGCTGGGATATCATTACCATGTTGCGTTCAAGAGCTTTTCCTGCAAAATATAAAATGCCCTGACAGAGATGTGGCTATCTGTAGAACCCACATGCTGCAAAATGTACTGAGGTTGCTTTAAGTGTAACATCAGCTCAACCACATGACATTCATTTGGGCCATTCCTCTAGGCTCCGCGTCAGAGCGGCGAAAATACACCTGTCAGGAGGGGAGGGACAAAAATACCGATTTCTCATTATCCTCGAAGCTGGCATATCCACGCGTCTGAGGGGAGCATATGTGGGTTTTACTGCCCCTTTTGTGCTACGAGAAGCTGACGAAATCATTCTCCCCTCCCTTGTTTTTGTTGTCTCTGTCCTCAAATGCATCCTCGAATTAATGGGATGAAGTAGTCAGTGTATCAAGGTGAAGCAGTTTGATTTGTATTTCAAAGGCTGTGATTATTCAGGTGCGAGGTTAACTGACAGCCGTGAATAACATTTATGACTTGCAAATGACCGTTTGGGTTGGCCATTAATTCACTCATCAATCTTCAGGATTTATGCACAGGTGCTTGTTCATGCAAATTTTTTCTAAGGTCCTTGGCTATTAGATTATTTTCCGAACACAGCATGTCATATGAATAATTCAGATATATGGCTAAATGAGCATCCTGATGAACATGTTTTGTCCTTTGAATATTCACATCCAGAAACAGTAAACAGTGGAAATTTCCGATTTATCTCACATTCACAAAGCTTAGTGATGTGCTATCTTCTGTATCTTAATGATCACGGAGCATCTCACGTCAATGAATTCACCTGTTTTGGAACAAACATTTGGATGAATGAAGAATGTTGATTGAAAAACAAATTCATTTCAAGTTTTTAGGTTATTTCCATTTGTGCTTCCCTGAGGTAAACATGACTTATAATGATGTGGCTGTTTGTTCAGATCTCGTGGAAGCAAAACTAGTGGGGATCCTTGACATCCTGGATGAGGAGAACCGCCTTCCTCAGCCCAGCGACCAACACCTCACACTGGCTATACACAACAAGCACAAAGACCACTTCAGACTGACGGTCAGGCCTCTGCCTCTCTCCCTTCACTCTTTGTTTAGAGTTTCTGCTATTGTCATTCTTTTGCAGATTGCTCATTTTTTACTTTTTGTGTTTGTGTACGACACACAGTGACAGTCCCTCCTTGTGTATCTGTCGTTATTGTTTGTCTGCAATAAAACCTTTTACAAACTTGGCCTTGACACCAATTCAGGCTTAGAAGTGACAGCTGAAGCCACACACTGTGTGGGAGAAACTCTATATCACCATATGATTCTATATCATTTGTTCTATTCACTGAGGAATCGAATTGAGAATAACTCATTTAATGCACAGTGTCTGGGGTGGCCTTGCTTCTGGCTCAGGCTTTCTCAAAAGTTAGGCCTTCTCATTTGGTCATGTTGTGAACAAACTGCTGCTGAAATGCTGATGGATAAGATGAGAGTGAAATCAATACATGATTTAATTTGCCTTTTTTCTACTTCCACTTAGGTTCCCAGGAAGTCCAAGTTGGCCATTCACAGGAATCTCCGGGATGACGAGGGCTTTATGATCAGGCACTTTGCTGGAGCAGTCTGCTATGAAACAGTAATCCATAACGCACGTCTCATTACACTGTAAAGAAGGGGCAGGATGGTGTTCACAAAATCCAGTGCTAGTTTACCTTATCTCCATCATAGATTACTGTGATCTTTGATTTATTATTGATTTTATACTCACTTACAATGTTAAAAAAAACACACAAAAAAAGATAATTTGACTAAACGTTCATCTGTATTCTGTTTACTTTAAAATGTAGATTAAAGTAGATTATTATAATTAGTAACAAACACATCATCACATCACATCATCACCCTTAAAGTTAGGCATTAGTGCAGGGTTAGGGTCAGGGATTGACATATTTTACAAATATGTACAAACATCTGCCATGACTATAATGGACTTGCATGTGTGTGTGTGTGTGTTCACAGACTCGATTCGTGGAGAAGAATAATGATGCCCTCCACATGTCCTTGGAGAGCTTAGTGTGTGAATCGAAAGACAAATTTGTTCGAGAGCTGTTTGAGAACTCCAACACCACAAAGGACTCCAAACAGAAGGCGGGCAAGCTCAGCTTTATCAGCGTTGGCAACAAGTTCAAGGTTAGAGTGACAAAAGAAGTCCCCAAACTTAACTATAACTCTTCACTTATGATAAAAAGAAATCATCAAACCTACTGTGTAAGCCCCCCCCCCCTCTCTTAGATTCCCTTCTGTCTCTCTCCACCTCTTTCTTCTGGGAAATTCTTTCTTGGTGGATAAAGTTGGATAAAGTCAGCTTGAAAGAGGAGTCAGAAGGCACAGGTAGAGAAAAAATATGAGGAAGAAAGGAGGAGACATTCAGACTTTCTCACAGGCACAGGAAGTACACAATCTTCACATATCAACAGGGACACTTTATCAGCACTCTCCATGCTTTAGTAAGCATCTTTTCTATCCAATAAATAGTATTTATTTATCCACTCTAAAAT
>JAVQJX010185733.1:0-12416 GCA_036025115.1 Ambassis agassizii
ACTATATTCCTAAAAGACGTAAAGCATATGACTCAAGGTGTTGCGTCAAGCAGTGAAACACCAATAGGGGGCAGGAAAAGCCTATTTTTGCCTATTTTGCCCACCATATGAAGTCTACTTATCCTCCTTATTCTTACCCCTTTACTCCACTTAATTTGGTAAATAGACACAATTTGTCAGTATCCAAAGATTAACTATTACTATTAGCACTGCTGAAATGTAATGTATACCCTTCTGCCATCTTTAAGCCCATGTGTACACCTACATGCTGGAGAAGTCTCGTCTTGTTCATCTGCCTCCACAACAACACAACTTCAGGATTTTCTATCTGATGGCTGAAGGTCTTTCAGCTGAAGACAAGAGTGCACTTTACCTCAACAATGTCCTGGCTCATAGGTATGTATCTATCTGCTGCTATAATTACATGAATTATATTCACCATGTATGTCCTGAAAGCTGCTCCGTGTGTGTGCATACATCCCTTTTTTTATTTTTATTTGTACTTAGCTGTCCTTCCATGTTCTTATTTGTAGTAGCACGGTGTGACTGAGTAACTGTGCCAAGAATCCACTGTTCACGTCTAGTGTTATAATCACTGTCCTTGGATAGTCTGTTTTGGAGGCTCAGAAGAATGCTAGACCTCCTGGCATGACACCAATCCAATGTGTCTCCACTCAGTATGATATGATAGAGTTCTCACAGCCTGTCATCCAAACATTCATATGAATTTCTGCTGGACATATTGGCACATAAAGGCTAGATTTCACCTTCTTTTCTATGTTTATTTCATGTTTGTCAAAGTTGTTGCTATCTTTGTGTCCCTACTTCAGATATCTCAATGGAGGACTTCAAGGAGGGAATCCTCCTGCAGCAACAGCTTCTACCCAGAGCAGGGAACATCTTTTAGCAGTCAAACAAGCCATGCGAGCTTTGGGATTCAACAAGCAGGTATTGATTAGCTTTTGAGCAAAAGGTTACTGACAGCTATGACAAGTAAAAGTGTTGATCTCACAGACCTGGAAGTCACAGGCCACTTATTAGATAGATTATTGATAAGCTTTTACAGGAAATATTGTTGCCACAGTCTCTTCACATGTCTGTTGTTAATTTATAAGATCAAATAATTTGCAGCTGTCTCAGTGATACTTCTTAATGACACACAGGCACAGGTAATTTCCCGGATTCACACTATGGGGATTGCCCACACACCATTAATTAATTAACCTATGAATAATGTATTGGGGGATTACTGATGGCTGCCAAGGGCATTTACGGTGTGTACTCCCAATTCTTCTGTGTAAGAAGCATTGGCCATATGAAATGTGTGACCAGATGCAAAGGACAATCAGCTGATTTATGCTTACAGCTTGGATGTCACGTGCACTGGTACAGTCTGTCCTGTGCACCACCAGCTGTGCTCCCAGCCCATTATCAAGTGCTATTCTTAGATTGCAAGTCTGCATCTATCAGCAGTGAGTGAACATCATCTCACCTTTTAATCCTGCAGCAGTCAATACAGGCAGACAAGGCATAAGGGACAGAAGAGTAGAGCAATAGATAGCAGTATTATCAGAGGGCGCTACTGTCCAAAGTATAAGAGACCAAGAGACAGAAGAAGGGCTGTGAGTGGGGTGGAGTAGGAGTGGAAGTGATAGACCACCCATTGGTCTCTGTCTAAGCTCTCATCAGGGGACAACTCACAGTCCAGACCCAAAGGTCAAACGTCATTAACGCTCCCTATCGTTCCTTTTCTCTCCCTCGGTCTCTTTCTTCTCCTCCCTAAGCAGGGGGGTCTAGCTGTGTATAGAGTGTCAGACAGAGACTAATGCTGGTGTTTATCTCTGAGATATCAGCTCCAATATCCTGCTTTGAGAGTGTGCACACACAGACATATTCAGACACACACACACACATCCGCAAACTCAAACATCCCCCTCTCAGAGATTCCCAGCATTGGGTAATAGGGTATTCCATTAAGCGTCCTCTACTCAAGGGCACAGAGGAAGGGGGAGTGGGACAGAGGATGTGTGTCAATGGAGGAAGGAGTGTGACGTATTTGGAGTGTCGTTTATGGAAAAGAACTGCTTTCAGTACCAGGATTGATACAAAATAAACCTCAATGGTTGTCATGGTGATGAAACAACCTGGTCACCTGTGTGAAAGTGTATTTATGTTTGAGATGAGTTTCCGGTCTATTCATAGGATTTGTTGACATCAAGATAAATATAGAATATGCATCTTTATTATCTTATTGTATCCTAAGAAGTTGGCACTTAGCATTATGAAACATTTCAAAACCTTTCCTCCTGCTTTATGTTAACAATGTAACCTCTCTGCCTCCCCATCTCCCTCTCTTTCTTTTAGGAGGTTGACTCTGTGTTTACACTGCTATCTGCTGTGCTGCATATTGGGGACCTACGTTTTACAGCACTGACAGATGCTGATACGGCCTTTCCTTCTGACCTGCAACTGCTGGATAGAGGTTAGTGCCCCTTAACACAATTGGGAACACATTTCCACCCGGTGTGGAGGCAGGATTTCAAGAGGCAGGAGGAGGAGGGTGCATTACACCGACACATCTTGTTTACCTCCTCATAGCTCCTCCCCCTTTCTCTCTCATGGAGCTCTGCCTGGCAGCATGCCAAGTAATGGCTACAGGCCAGACAGTCACCTGTTTGCTAAGCCACATTTTAATGCGAAAACATTACCATAGTGAAGGCACACTGCTCTTATACACACCGTTTCCCTCTTTTTGTCCTTCTCTGTCTTGCTCCCCCATTATACAACCACTACATGTGCTCCTGTCACCTCTGACCTTTAGTGAGACAGTAAACAAATGACATCAGTGCCAGAACAGGAAAGTGCCAGTTGTTGTCAGGGAGATGTGATGTCATGGCTACTGACTTCAGCAGTGGGGTCTCTGGGTTGCTGCTTGTTTATGGGTTCTGCTCAGAAATCCACTGATGACTAATCGCTGCCAGCTCTGTGGATGAGTGAAATGGGAATCAGCTGTAGCACGGTTCAGCATGTTGTGCTGTCAGCATGATATCATCTCAGCAGAGCGTATAGGGTTCTGGGATGTTATCAGCACTACGTTTCTGTTGCTCTGTTAATGTTTAATGTTGTTTTTTGATCACAGTGTCAGTATCATTTAATCTGTCTCTCCCACTCTCTCCCTCTATGTGCATCTTCTTCACACAGTTGCCGGATTGTTGCAGGTATCCTCCAATGACTTAAGCACTGCCCTCACATCTGATGTTCAGTACTTCAAAGGTATTGATTATTGATTTTTACCATTACTTTTAAAGTTGATTTTTGCAAATATAGGCACAAAATATCAACAGTATTGTAAGTTGTGAAGTTCTGTTGTTGTACCCAAGGGTCATGTTATGTTATGGCCAGACCTAGGATAAGTGGAAGACAGTGACTTCTGACATTGGCCATAAACTTATCAATTATCCCTTACAATTTTTTTGATTACTTACTTTTTGTCAAAATGAAGCTTACTATAACGGTGCTCTCATCTAAATTGTCCAGTGCAAAAAAAAAAAAAAGTGTTTTCATGTCCCCCATGAATTAGGTGATGTGATTACTCGGCGCCACACAGTAGAGATGTCAGAGCAATACAGGGACCAGCTCGCCAAAGCCATCTATGGACGGCTTTTCAGCTATCTGGTCAACTGCATCAATGACTACCTTCATGGACAGGATGACAGCATTGGGTAAATCTGTGTGTGTGTGTGCTGTGTGTGTTTTCACTGTAAGCCATGAGAAAATGTTATTTAGCCGGTGATATTTGTTATCACAAACGCCACCAATGAAGTGTATCTGTTATTGCAATGCATGCTCATTCAAGGCCTCTGAAGCGCTAATATTGTAGCATGACCCATCGTTTAGTGAGGTTTGTAATACTTTGCATTACATGACATGCATGTTTAAACGCGTATGAGTATACTAAACAGCAGGACAGACATGAAGGACACATCTAAGGTGGAGGTCTCAAACACAAAAAAACTTATGTACACATACACGCGCTTCCTGCTGAAGGTCATGGGATCCTTGGCGCTGTTGATGTTGTGTCTTATCACGCTCTGACAGATAACCCCAGTTACGTCTTCTGGAATGTGTTTGTGCTTTGCCTTGTTTACACACCAACCACAGAATGTAATAAATTTGACAACCACACACTCATGGCACACCCACTTCAGACACAAACACACACATCCACGCTTGCTTTACACAGGCATGATAGTTCTTGTCAGAGTGGCACAAGCACACAAGTTTTCATGTTTATCCAGGGAAAAAATGATAATATGACAAACAAGATTTCTATCTCTTTTTTGTATATCTTCCAGAGACCCTGCCTTGGAAATTGGGATTTTGGATTTATTTGGTTTTGAAGAATTTCAAAGAAATGGATATGAGCAGGTGGGACAGTCTTTTTTTAGATTTAATCCAGTTAAATGAAAACATTAGTGTTCTGTTACTCTTCCCTACTAACTGACCAGTTATTTCTCCTAATGCATTCCCTGTGGCTGCCCTGACCTATAAAAAGCTCTCTGAATAGTATGTCATAGTTTCAAACAGATCTTAATCAGATTGTTAAAATATTTGGAGCTCTTATCTCTTTTAGTCCGGACATTTTTGTCTGTAATTGTAATGAATGAGGTGAGGTCTGTGGCTGACTGTGGCGTGATTTTCAGCTGTCCTCAAATGAACCAACGGCTGAGACAATGAATGTCTGTGTGCAACATGTTAGCATAATAGGCAGCTTCAAACTAGTATGTGTCTCTGTGTGTGTATGTGTCTTAACTAGGAATGCTGTTTTTACAGTTTCAGTCAAATTTCAGACCAGAATATTTATCTAAGGTGTATTCTTAAGTTTATTGCTCACATATAGTAATATATTTCCTCTTTTTTGCCAGTTTGATCAAACTAGCCCAGCCATTCAGTATCTGACTCTATTTTTTATTTATATACTACTCCATTGTAAGATCAGTAAGGATCTGTCTGTGTGTGCGTGTGCATGCGTGTGTGTGAAAATCATTGTGCAAAGAGACTAAGTGTTTTTTCATGCTACTCAGAGCTTACACTTCCTCCCTGCAGAGCCACTGGTTTCTCCCTGATTTTACTGGGGACAGTGTGTATGTGTGTTAGTTGGGATTACATAACCTTTACTCTTTAGGTCATGGGAAGGGAGTAATGAAGGCAGCAGGGTAACAAAACTAACAAGAATGAGAAGCGATCTCTGGATTTGCATGCCTCTTTTCTTTTGACATTTTCTCCAGTGAGAACTGCCTATAAATATCGTCCTGCACACATTACCTGCTACCCACATAAGAGAGAAGAGGTGGAGTGAGTTCTGGGTAAACGGAACACAACTATTGTCTTATAAGAGATGTGGCACATCAATGACAAACAAGCTCAGACATGTTTGTACACACATGTACACTTTTACCGAGATATACACAAGCGCAGCATGATCGGGGTCATTAGAGCTTGTTAATTAGAACTGTGTTTGTCGGGATGTGTTGTACCTGCACAGCATTTTGCTAATGAGCTAACTCAATCAGCCACCTGCTGGGACTAAGCCTTTAATGGACTTGACTAGCTGGAAGAGAAAGATAGACAAACACTGCAAAAAATAACAAGACCAGACAACAACTAGGTCAGCAGTTTTCTGTAAAGGGAGATGGGAGATAAAATATGTCACAGTACTGTTGTGATCATACAACAGCTCAGTCCTTCCTGTTCAGTCCCTACAAAGGGTCCATCACAATAATCCATCGCAATAAGTATCCCCCTGATCCATGGGGAAAATATACTGTGTTTGACTAAATCCAGTAATAATACTGCTGGTAGGTAGAGAAAGGAGTGCTGTTGTGATAATTTACATAAAGCCTTTATTGCTTCTTAATTTGGTGAAAAGGCCAAGCTTTTGACTTTGTGTTACTGCTGGCTGCCTTGGGCGAACTGGTTGAAGATATTGCTGTGAAGGTTACAGCATTTGTATTTGGGATTGAATGTGTGGCACTGTGAATGTATTTGTTTGAGCTGTACTGGCATTAGTCTTTACTGCTTCTCTAGTAAAAACCTTTAAAGCATCTTAAAGCCATACAGCCTTTGAATCTGCTACTTATACAGTAGCTTTAAAAAAAATGTTCTGCCAGCACAACAATGTCAGTTCACCGCACACAACCCTTGCATGTAGTTATTTTTTTGTTGTATTTTTTCTTATTACCTCTCCACAAGATCTATACACACATATGATTGACTTGGTTAGGAGAACGCTTGTGTGTCCCAGTGGGAACACTTTTTCCGTAATATAGTGGAACAGCAGCAAGGCCATGCAGGAGGTATTTTTAACAGTCCTCATAATTTCGGGGTCACTTGTGTTACATGTCAGTTTATTTATGTCCCACTGGCCTCCCCTGGTGCCACAAGAGGTAAAATGATTGTATTTATGCATTTGTTTGCTTGAAAAACATTCAGCATCGTGTGCGCTGAGATGTGCTTTTCCTTTACGGCCTTGTGTGTTTGCTGTGTGTCCTCCAGCTATGTGTGAACATGACCAACGAGCGACTAAGACAGTACGTCTCCGAGGTACTATTCCAGCAGGAACAGGCTGAGTGTCTGCAGGAGGGCATCACCATGGAGACCCCACGCTCCCCCAGCAACCATCCAGCAGTTCTGGACTTCTTTCTCCAGGTACTGTATGTTTCTGGTATTGACCAGTCCAGTGCAGTTTAATCCCCTTTGAAGTAATTCAACACTGCAAGTGCCCAGTTTGTATTTGATTGTAATGATTTCCACAAAAGGTAGATCTTGTGTACTGTGTACATTAATTTGATCAACAATAACCCTCTAACAAAAATATCTATGGGACTGAATTTACTTTAGATCAGAGGTCAGCTATATCCTAATGAGATCAATAAACAACATTATTTTAAGTTGTGCTTTAACTATGACTGACATAAATACGTACAGTATCTGTTTGTTCATCTTCTAGAAGCCTCAGGGACTACTGTGTGTGCTAGATGAGGAGAGCCAGAGTCTGCGGCCTGTAGAGCAGACACTGTACAAGAGACTGTCTGCCCAGCTGGAATCCACCCCTAGTCAAGGGCTCTCTCTGACAACCAAGGATGGCAACGGAAACCCTCCCCCCAAAGACCAAGGCCCTGCCTTTACTGTCAGTCATTACGCAGGACAGGTGTGTATGTAATATACAAAAAGGGTGTACAAATATTCCTTTCATCATCCGCTGCAGAAACAGAAAGACAAGTAAGGAGATGCAGAAGAACAAATGTAATTTGTCTTTCAAGCCATTACAGTTACTTGCAGATCCAAAAACATCAACATTTCAAGTCATCACCTGCCCTGAGAGCTGATTTACAGCTCTGAACATTGATTTGCTTGTAAAATATTCATACTGTTGATTCAGTGAACATCTGTGGCGCTAGCCAAGGAACGATTACGTAACTGTCATTCAGAACTTGTTTAATTTCCGTGTTTGTGTGTATGATTTTGTTTTTCTACCAGGTTTCATATGACCTCACCGGATCACTTATACAAAACAAGGACTCCCTTCCCCAGAATCTTCTGTTTACAATGAAGTGTAAGTACCCAATGAATAACAACCATATGAGCACAGTGTGGTGTCAGAGCACACTTGATCACAAAGATGCACTCTCATATAAACAGGCACCACACAAAACAGGTCCTTGTCTAAGTGTGGTTGTGTTTGTGTGTGTGTGTTTAGTCCCATATGCGGCAGACAGCTCCGTCAGTGTGTACATTGTCTATAGAAGGTGCCAGATGTAGGGTGTTGTGGTTAGCAGGACACAGGCAGTTTCTGTTTAACTGCCAGGCGAGACTCACGTCCAGCAGCCTAATTGCTGTAATTTCCATGATGAGGCTAATCTTCTAAAGGCTAGCCCTTCACTCACACTTGGCCGTTATCCCTCCAACCGACAAGTCGATGCATCGCTGTCTTTCATCTACACACAGATGTTGGTATGTATGAGTGCCATCCCCTCCTCACTTTAGGACTTACAGCTAATAGAGGCACAGAAGGCTCTGTGTGTCTGGTTGTGGTAAAGTTGTAGACATTAAAAGTGAGGTGAGGATGCTTTTGAAAATGATTTCGGAAAACTCTTTAAGAGTTGCTGCTTGATCTGCTTAGTAGTTATTTCAGAGTCTGTCTGTATGTTTGGGGTTGTTGTCTTGCTATATAGCAAGGCTAGACTACCAGTTTATCTGATAGTTTTATGTTATGAAAAAGAATCCAAACAAAACATTTGCACACTACTGTAAATCAGTGTCCAGGTGCTGTTGTTGATTTGCTTTAAATGACTATACAATTACCCCGCGAGTTGCATGTAATTAAATTCTTAAATGAGTTCTGGACTCATGTTTGTTTTTCTTTGCTTACTACGCCTACTGGCCTTCATCCTTTACTCTCTCCCTGCTTCTCTCTCTTTCTTTGTCAGCCTTTCAGATAAGAGCCACACACCCACATTCACACACATGTTGTTTGGCTTTCTGAATGAGCTCATTGTTGTTGTGGACCGTTCCACGTGCGTATGGTCCACCCCCTCTTGTTGCCTGACTGATTGTTTACGTGTAGTCTAACTTTATGCACCCCTCCTACCTTCACCCCTCCTCTGATCCCTCTTTCCCTCCTTGTTTACATCCCATCTACTATGCCTTCTTTCTTCCTTTCTTTCATTCATTTCATCCTACCTCGCCTTATTCTCCTCCACCCCCTTTTTCCACCAATACTGTTGCTTCTTTTGCCCTTAATTTCCTCCCTCTCTGCTTGTATGTGCTTTGTGCCCGGCAGCCAGTGAGAGTGTGTTACTGCAGCAGTTCTTCCAGTCCAAGCTGACTCAGACTGGTTCTCTGGTGCCAGCAGCCCATGGCCGCATAGGGCTGAGGGGGCCTAAAGCAGCCTTGTTGCTCCACAGGACGCCCTCATCCTCCTTTCTTAATGCCAGCTCTGTGCCCCAACAGCCCCGGAGGTACCACGATCTCACAAAGGTATACAATACATTGTTTACAGCTTGGTGTCTGCAGGTCATCTGTACCTGTAGCTACAACGACTTGTAACACACCTCTAAGTATCAAGGCTTTAATTAAATATATTTTTAGTATCTGGCCAATAAATGTTAGTCAAACATTTTCACTAATGTATAGGGTCCCACAGAAAAGGTAGGAATAAGGAACTAGGAGTCATTTAAGCTACCTCCCACCATACTGCTATAAATAACCCTCTGGGAATTGGGTTTGTTTGTACCATGCATACACATGCACATTAAGTAAGACACAAGTGTGCCTTACAATCATTATAGGACACATGCTCTAACTGATAAAGAATACAGAATATATTATATACAAAGTTTTTTTTTTCATCCAGTGTAACTTTGTGTCTTCTCCCTCCATTTAATGTGCTTTAGTGTTTAAGAAAACACAGTGTAGTGGTGCACATGTGTGAGTGAAAAGGCTTGCTGGTTGTGTAACATTCAGGAGGTCCTGTCTGCTGCCTCTGTGGCTCATTAGCCATCTAGAGCAAAAGACTTACATAAGATGCCTTTCACTTCTCTGATGTGTCCCAGCAGCCTTTTAGGGAAACATTAAGTAATACCACTGTACGACTGTACACAGGGTGTAATACTGTATAACACAGTACATGCCATTGAAACACATAATTGGGACTAAAGTCTCCAGTGAGAGTATTTTGTTTGAGCATAAACAATTACTATGAATGTAGTCATACCCACAGAGTCAAAATTTGTGTTTATAATGTATTATATTCTTCAGTGGCTCCTTAAGATGAGAGACTCTGCAATCTATTTTTTCCTCTATCGTCTCTTCCCATTACCAGGTGTTGAAGAAGAAAGGCTCAAGCTCATTTCTCCAACGACTGGAACGATGTGGACCCAACACAGTGGCTGTCCAGCTCAGGGTATGAATCATTTTTGCTGCACAATTATGAAAAGTCCCCAAAAGAATTCTGAAATGTGCAACCTTACTGAAAAAAAGCATAGTGCTCTACAGTCAAAACCCATGTCTACATATTTTAAATGGTGTTGCCTATTAAGGCCATGAATTTAGTCATCATCTCAAACAACCATTGTAGTTTTCCCCTCACTATAGTCCTCACAGCCTTTTTCAATACAAGCCTCTGACCTATTCAGGGTTTGGTATTGTGATTTCATAACTATATAGCGCAGCATGTGGTCCAGAGAAGCTGTACCTATGGTTTGAATGAAGCCAGTGTGTTCCACAATCAGAGTTATGGACTTGTGGTTGACAAATCCCTCCGGGAATGGAAGGAAAGGAGAGAGTGGGCTGAAGAATGACGCCGTACCGAGCCAAACATGAAGCCCTCCTCATGAATGAATGAATGAACAATGAACAACAACCACTGTGTGCTGCGTGCCTGTTTAGAGGAAGGATGGCTGGTAGTGGCGTTCAAAGATGAGAAGTGAAGTATTGAGCATTGTACCTAATGGTATGCAGTGCATAGATTGACGTCAGTCTGAAGCAAAAAAAACACAGATCAGTGTTAACGCTCACTTGCCTGTGTGACTGCAGCATCTTTGACGAAAAGCTTGTTCACATTCACACTGGCGTAGAAAGAGAAAAACGTTCTTTATTGTAAGCTTTCTCCAGAGGCAAAATTACACACCCCATAACCAGACCACTTTGTTACAAACAGAATGTGATCTCACTCAAGTCACAAATCATCTTACATCATCAAAAGAAGCCTCTGTCATTTGGTATATAAACACACAGCCACAGGGCTCTTCTGACTCTAATGCTAATAAATGTTAAGTAGTACAAGTTGTTGCTCATTCTGTTGTAAAATTACCAGGGAGTGCCTTTGATTCTATCTCTTCCTTTTTCATTTTTTCAGAACACTCTGTCAGAGGTGATCAGTAAACTGCAGGCTAGTTCTCCTCACTTTGTGGAGTGTGTGCGCCCCAACTCCAGTGGTCAGCCAGACAGTTTTGACAGCTTCCATGTGTCTACCCAGCTGCAATACATTGGCGTGCTTGAGATGGTACGCATGATCCGTTATGGATACCCTGTCCGCCTGTCCTTTCCAGGCTTTCTCAGCAGGTTAGTGTCACTGTATAATTTTGTGATATGCTCTTCATAACCGCCACTTCTCTGTCTTTAAGGAAGGATTGCTCTGGTTCTTCTTTGTCTGTCCCTCAGATGTTCAGATGTAGCATGCTCCCAGCAGGTTATTGTGATCTTTGTGTCACTTGTCACTACATTTCTTGAATTTCCCTCGGGATCAATAAAGTATCTATCTATCTATCTATCTATCTATCTATCTATCTACATGTGACATGTCCAGCAGGTCAAAGTAAGCAGAGTTTGACAGCATTCTCTGCTTCTGCACTGTACACTGTATGCACTGTACACACAATCACATGCTTCAACCAGCACATCAGCAATGAAATGTCACCGCAACCTCTTCATTGTTAGAAGTGCAGTTTGACCTAGAATGTCTTTTTTGAATAGGACCGGAGACTGTTACTGCTGATTAATGCCACAATAGCATTTCTCATGTCAGCCTGACACACAGGCAGAAACCAGTGTTGTCTGTTAGGTCACTGTGCTTTCACTAACATTTTGAATGTGTTTTCTCATGTTTTACTGAAGCATGAGTGAGGTGACACTGTTGCACCATTTCTCCTTCCTTTCACCTTCCTATTCCTCACATGTCTATTTGTTGTTCTGTGGTTCTTCTGTTTCTAAGAATTCTGAGGATTTATGTCTAAGTCATGCCCCCCCCCCCTCCCTCTCCTCTCCTCTGTCTTCACTCTGTCTCTTAGTCTCTTCCTCTCTCTGTTTTTGAGGATAAAAGGATTAACATGAACATTCCTGCCAGATAATAAGAGATGACAAAGCTGGTCACATGACACCCCCAGAAGTTTCCACTATTCTGCTGTAAACATCATCACATCATCACACTACTTGGTCCTCATCTCTCAATTAAGAGAAGATATGGTGCATCAAAGGCCTTTGTATTGCTGTCACTGATATAACTGACAAGATAAATCAACATATATTTGGTTATATGTGCCAAAGAGTCCTGTTCTGGGCATTGGTCATTATCTACAGTCCGTTGCTACAATTG
The DNA here is from genome assembly GCA_036025115.1 of Ambassis agassizii. Lineage (NCBI taxonomy): Eukaryota > Metazoa > Chordata > Actinopteri > Ambassidae > Ambassis > Ambassis agassizii. Next base: position 12,155 of record JAVQJX010185733.1, read on the forward strand.
TGAGAAGTGTAGATTATTTTCAGAACCAGTATTATTTACTAGTGTCCCATCTTTTTTCCCTGTGCTTCATGCATCCAAACCTTAGCCGTAGCCCATGAATCTTTCACATTTGTAAGTTGCATATATATATACAGAGAAGGCAGAGAAAAGTCATACTAAAAGAAAACTCACAATCTCAATATAATTATACAGTGTTGAATGTTGGAGGTCAGACAATAGTATTTGATCATTCTGTAGACATTAACCTTGACGAAATGATCAA
>JAVQJX010185749.1:0-10958 GCA_036025115.1 Ambassis agassizii
AAAATCAGACCTGAATAAGACAGAGAGTCTAATGCCCTATGCATCTATAGGGCTGCATGCTAATTGCTAACACGCCTAAAATAATATTAGGTGTCCAGCCTCCGTATCAAAAGCAAAATAAATAGAACAAATGAAGGACATCCAAACAATAACAAAAATTAAGAGCCTACAGTCGTGCTAGCTCTGTGAGGCTGTATGCTAAATTCTGGTCCGTCAAACATCAGAATGACTTTTGAATTAGGATGGATGGCAGGCTCTGTATCAATATAAACACAAGATGAGGTAACATTTAACAATTGGGGACATCCCACCAACCAAAACGCTAACGCTAAATGCCCTTCCCATTACATTCAAGATGAACACATTGACCACCATGTTTGCATACAAGACGTCACTGTTTCTATGACCAATAACAACTGGTTTCATCATTCTCTGTCTTCAGTACCTGCAGTCTGGGGACTTCTGTGCCAACCCAGATACACTGTTGGTCAGCCCTGCGAGCCAAGCCCCGCCCCTCTGCTGGAGCTCAGTCAAGCGTTGGTCGGCCAAGACGCTCGCCATGAGCTGTCTGTGCTTGTCGATGCTCTGAGGAACAGTCTGGAGAAGAACAATGGGCTTATTAAATCTTAATGATTGATACAAAAGATGTAGCAGAGATGTTACAAACCATTATGTTGTCTGGCATTGGCTCAGTGTCCATAGACTGCAGCGCTTCCCCCAGCAGTGAGAGGGCGCTCTCACAGCGCTCCGTCAGACTCTCCAAACTCTGAAGGAAGAAAAGGTAACACAAGCTTCTTATATTTTTTCCTTTTTGTTTTTTCAAAATTCACAAGAGAGGTCAGAGTAAGTGCAGAAGACAAGAAAGTGTTTTCATCTGTTTGCATAAAGCAACATAAACTGTCTGCATAGCAGCCATTAAAAGTCCTTGAGATTTTTATAGTCCCGTTTCTTATTTCTTTGATTTATCTTGACCACCATAATCATCATCACCACAGAAGCCTTCAGCCAACATCCTCCTAAAATCTTTTTTTTTAAATGTTTATGATAAAAAACTACTAATATAATAATTAATTGTGCATACAACGCTTCCTCACCAGTCTGAAGGCCAGCCAGTCTGAATGACAGTGTGTGAAATCTCCATCCACCTCTTTGGGCAGCTGTTGCTTGTCTATATATTGCTGAAGGATGCCTGTTCCTCGCACTGTGTGGACCTGAGCCAAAGAGGAAACAAATAATTAAAGGCAGCCATTGGTATGTGAACTCGTATCTCAGTGCTACAGTGTTTGTAAAAGCCTTTGAAGACTTGAAGTTACAACCAAACAACCAAATGAGGCGAGAAATGCGAGGTGCAGCTGTTTTTTCTGACAGTGTTAACATCTTTTTGGGAGGGATTTCCCTTTAAAACAGGAACACGTTAAAATACAAACCACATGGCAGGAAAAAGACTCTCATGAGTGCTTGTAAGACAGATCTCCACAGATCAATGCAATACACCAATGGGAACTTTTACTTTGCAAATGTTTTTCAACACACACCTCATCACTCAGGACTCCATGTGTGTGTTCTACCTACATTTTAACATTAAAAAGAAATAAAATTTAACAACCTAAATGCTCTGATGGCATGCAAGTCCTTATATTATAAACATCTGAAATGTATGAGGTCACCTCTGTTCCTTCCACAGTAAGAGGAAGGGACTCCTGCTGCTCTTCAACCAAAAGCAGAACAGATCCAAGACCGCCAGGGACCAACACCTGGAGCACAAAAAACATACAGATGTGCTGGAGCTACTATCACATCTGCAGCCAAATTAAAGCACACAAGCAAACATTTAGCATGTTTGGTTAAACAACATTTCTGTTCCTCTCTCACCTGGAACAATTTAAGTGCAGAGAGGCAGAGAGAGGAGGGTGGAGCGCGTCTGCTGTCCATTAACACAGTCAGACCCTTTTCTTTAGCTGCAGGTCTGAAGAGGGTGGATACAGAACAGGCGTTAGAAGGAAGTTTTTACACATTATATCAAAAATTGGCAGTTGCTCAAGTGACCACTTGAGGGTGACACAATAAGTCAGGAATCATCTTTATTAAAACTGAAGGCTCTGCCCATCACCATGTTTGTACCTGCAGGTGTCTGACTCCACCCAATTCTCTGTTAATCCAAATATGGGCAAAGAGGTGGAGCAAGTGGAACAATGTGCAAATGTTACTCAGCATGGCTTCACTCAATGTAACAAGTGGTAAACGTAAATATCAGTTCCAGAATGTGGATCAGAGAGCACAGAACAACGGCCTTACCGAGTGATTCGGTGGTAGCAGGCCAATACTCGAGCCATCTCCTCTGCACCGAAATCCTCCTCTGATGAGTCTGTGTCTGTGAAAACCACAGCACGTCCCATTCTGTCCACTGTACCTGTGGTCAGCAGGTTTTTGTTAGGGAGGCCAAGAGTCAGAGATCACAAACCAAACCAAACTTTTTGACATACTGCACGGTTGCTCTCTTTAGTTTCAGATAATTATAGTGTACGCTGTGTGTTCCTGAATGTTTTGGGAAAATCAAGCCAGCAAGAAGGAAAACGTTGCCACGGATTGATTGGAAAGCTGGATTTATGGTCATCTGAAACTCCTGGAAGCCCAAATCCCCAAAAATCTGATACTACTACTGCAAGAAAGTTGCCTGCTACTTGAAGTATAATAGCACTTAAAAGTAACTTGCCTGTCAACTTTAGCTTCCCTGACTGTAGGAGGCCTGCATCCAGGTCTCTTAGCAGTGCAGGCTCTTTAGATGTAACTCCATTTTGTTGTTCAGGACATGTTTCTGCTGATCCACCCTCCCCATTAGAGTGGTTAACGAGTGATGTGCCTGGCTGGCCATTACACACAGGCAAAGACTCTGTTTCGGTTTCTGTTGAGAGATAAACAAATCACAGAAAAAAACCTCAGGATATTTCAGGGGTATTTGCAGGCTCTCATACACACCTGGACTACTGTTCTTTGTAGTTTCTGTCTCCTTAGTTGTGGTAGACACTCCCTCAGTTTCATCAGGCTGGTCTGTTGGTTTGTTCTCTTCAGTGATCGGTAGCTTTGGTGAAGCAGGGCAGGTGGTAGGACTTGGTTGAGAAGCTTTACCCTGCGGTTTGGAGCCCTTCTGGTTTACACGGCCACCAGACCTGGCCCTGCCTTTAGCGCCCCTTCCCTTCCTTTTCCGCCTATAAACAAAACACAGGAAGGTGCAGAAGAGAGTTGATGGGTGTCTTTCTGCTTCAGGTGAACATCCCTGTGCACCGAAAGTTGCACCAAAGTGCTACCAATCTGTACTTTCATACGTAAGTGTGATGAGAAAGCGCAAATAACACGAAAGCATGTTGGAACATTTCTGTACCGTGGTGCTCGGAATCCTGCTGTTTTAACTTCTTTTCCTCTGGGACATACTCTGTCCTCTGTCTTTCCGTCTTCCCTTTCATTGGTGACCTTTGGTTTAGGTGTGCTCTTAATTTTAGACCCACTTTCGGTCACCTTTTCAGTTTCTGAAACACCAGAGAATGGTCTCTCTGGTGCATCTGATGTTGGGGTTGTTGTAGCATCACTGTCTCCACTCAACGGTTTATCAGTATCCTCAAAAACTGAGTCTGAATGTGACCCATCACTCTTGGAGCCCTTACTTTTGTGGTCATCTCTAGATGGCTGTGAGAGGCTGTTACTATCCGTTTCCTTGCCCACACCGGGCCTCCTCTCTTTGAACGGGCCGTCAAAATAAAGGCGGCGGCTTTCCGGGCCTTCAGAGTCTCTGCTTATTTTATCTCCTTCATCAGAGTCATGGACAGAGGAGGAGTAACACCGCCTCGTTCTGCCTGGTCCTGCAGCTTCTGGTGGAGGCTGTGGTGGCAACATGACACTCTTAGAGGCCGCTGCATCTTCTTTGCCTCCAAGAAGAGCCCGAAGGCTTCCTGACCTTTCCATTTTCCCATATCCCCAGGCCTTCCCTTTGCGGAGCTTGATGGCCTTACCTCTCCTGCACAGAGGCAGAGTCTTGGTCTTACAGATACCATGCATCTCTAAGTACCTCTGCCTTGGGTCAACCCCTCCATCAGGACCCATTCTGGGTTCCAAAAGCTCCACGTAATCCCCGTCAAGCTGAGGTTGCCTGGCTGTTCGTCCTAGTCCATCTTCACTGCGTCGTCGTGGGGGAAGTGCAGGGTGTGAGTCTAAGCCATCTGGTGGTAAATTGTCATCTTCCTCCTCATCCCAGGACCAGGAGTCCAGTTCCCCAGAGGATGAGCCACCCCAACCTCCAAGACTGCTGTCCCCTTCACTGGGCAGACGGCCCTCGTGGTTGGACATAGGCTCTTCAGAAGGGTCGTGGATGAATTTTGGATAGACAACTTCCTTCCACGGGAGTCGAACCACACCGTCACATGTACTGACCAGACAGGTGTCAAGTCCTCCACCTACTGTATAAAAGCAATATAAGGGTTATGTCAGGTTAAAGGTCTAAATCTCTTTAATAATTTCATACAAACTAATTACAAATACCCATTTACTAAATTAATTTAATTGAAATAAGAGCTCATGTACAGTGTACATGTTTCTTACCTTCCCTCTTGTGACCTCTTTCTTTGTTGATACTGTGCAGCCACTCAGTGGTGAAGACAAGTGGATGTTGAGACTCAGGCACCAAGATTTCCTGAACAGTGCGCCCCCCAGGGGCCAGACATTTCAGGGCCAACCTGGGGCACCTTGTTGAGAAAGGTACCACCTGCAGGTAGAAGTCATTACTGCGCAGAAGTCTCCAGTCCAAGGTGGAGAGCTGGACTACCACTTTCTCTCCCAAACAGAGAGGCCAGCCGGAGTGAAGGAACAAGCATCCAAGGTACTGAGACTGAAACAAGAACAAAGAGAGACATGTAGTTTAATTTGTGTGGCCTTTAACATCTTCCCTCAAGCAGTCCTGATTCATGCATAATCATGATCCCCCATTCAGAAACAAAAACAGACCTGGTGGGTTCAACCCTGTCTGCCACAGTCCTGTTTGGCTTGGCTATTCAGAACAGTTACATTTCTAGAACGAAAGTACACGAGTCGACACTTTTCACCAGCTCGACTGGCCTAAAGCCAGACATGTGACTCACACTGTGTTTTCTAAAGCATAAAAGCGCTTAGCTAGCATGACACAGTGAGAAGACTCTAGATAACTGCAGACAGTCAGTGTGAGTCACAAAGAAATGTGCAGATGATCAGCGTAGTCAGTGCTAATTATTCCACTTCATAAAACCCATTGAGTGGCTCAATCAGTTCTAAATCCTGAAAACTGTTTTGGTAGATGAGTCTTGGGCTCCTGTGGAATCCTGGGCAAACCTTTCCTCCCTTAATCAGGACTACGGCAGAACTGTCTCCTCTCTCTGAAAGTCTGAAGCATAAAACTTGTCCAGAACCTCCCTCTGCTGTTCCCAGTCACATCTCGGTCTGCACCCTCCCTGCTTCTTGCCCTCCAGACTCACGAGACGTGATCAAATTAAATTCCTTACGCCTCCATCTTCCCTATTCTACCTCCTTTATTCAATTTCTTCTCCCTTCTGTCTCATTTCTTGCCTTGTTCTCTTGCTTTGGTGGGAAGAAAATGTCTGATATCTGTCAGCATTAAAAGTGGAGTACGACTTTTCAGCAGTCAGTCCACAATCTGTAACTCTGTGTCCTCTGGCCCTCCCTCCTACTTCCTACATCTCCCTCAAAGTACCCCACTGTTTGCTCCTTATTCCCTACCACCTCAAAAAGAATCCTGAATCAGCCTACTATGGTCTGCAACCTCCAGCATCTTCTCTTTTTTCACACGCACATACACATGAAGTGAATGAAAGCCATGTTCATCCTCTCCTGCGACTCCCACAGCTTCTCTGTTACCCAGTCTTTCTCTCACTGCAGTAACACACTCACATATGGAAGGAATTATTGTCATGACTCACAGTCTTAACTCCCGTCCCAGGCAGCTCCACTCAGCGACAATGAAAACATAGTTTGCTCACAACCCCCGTGCATGTGTGTGCGCGCGGCAGAAAGTCTAGGAAAACTGTAGTTGGAAATATGAGAAAGTGCTTCTAAGCTTGTGCTAAACAGTGTGTGTTGTTTATCTCCGAGTTAAAAAAGTAGAAAAAGAGGAATGCCAATAAGCTCAGTACATGCTGCATTTGAGGAAGTCATTTGCACATTGTTTGCTTTTGTGCATTTGAGAGCTGAATTACAGCTTCATTGAGGGCCTGGAACTACCTTATTTTGTCTCAGATTTCACCAGCTAGTAATTTAACTGTCTAGCTAAAGTTTTAAAGCAGACCTTAATCCTCCATGGGGTAGCAGGTATTGGTCCATGCATGTATCAAATTATGCATGTCCTACGCTTTATGTTGGAAGTTTCATGACAAATTAGACTTTGAGACTCACTTGAAACCATTAATCAGGTCTGCTTTGAAATTTCTTCCTCACAAACCTTGGAGACCTGCATGTAACCTCTTGAAAACTTTCCCAAGAAATTCCTGGTTGGAAAGGACAAGCGATTCACGTCATAAGAAGCCCCCGTGCTTTCCAACTAGGACTTTCTTGGGTCATTTCCCAAGAGGCTGTCGGTCACAACTTCCAACAATCACATCAACAAATCACCAAAGAGGAAACACAAGCAGCTGATGATGATCTTAGAAATCTGGCAAGGGCTTAGTTGGCATGTTGGTAAACAATTTTGACTGTATTCATAATAAATATTTGCACAATCGTCAACAAACTCTTGAATGGTCCCATGGATTTGTGCAGATTTGTGCACTCATGCAAGAACCTGCATTGAAAAGTAATTGTTATTTCTCTTGGACTTAAGGTTTGGACTCAAGTCTTGAGAAGCTTTTAGCAGACCAAATAAGGACTTGAACCCTTAAATGCTTGAAGTTTACACTGAAACAATAAGACTAAGAGAAGAATTCTGAAACATTCTAGTCGCTTATTTTGGTAGATTTTAGACCAGTTGGGACTTGGGAAAAAATAAAGACTTCACACAGCTGTCTTGGACTCACCAAAAGAGTTGAGGCTTGGCTTAACACAGCCTTATAATGTGTTAATCCTGGACCTTGATTTAAAAAAGCACTTCTGCCTGTGCAATCCAACATAAAACTAACCAGGAAAGCATTTTCTCCAAAGAATCAAGAAGCCAGAAGCTGACACGTTTCTCACACTGTATGTCTTTTTGAGTGCGACAGCTGATTCTGCTTCTGATTATGCAGCTATGTGTGTGTTCTCATCCGCAGTGTGGAACTCACACAGGCATGCTGCTGGAGTTTGTGAAGGAGGTGCTTGGCAGGTACAAAGTAGTCCAAGAGGTAACGAAGACTGTCGTGTTGATAAGTCGACTCCAGGACTGAGAAGACCTGGACAGAAAAAAAAAATTAGGACATTATTTAAGACTTTCGTCTACAGAATTACAGCCTCCCATGGACTAAAAACAGCCTTTGTTTCAGCTAGATTGTTTTGCATTTTTGAGTGTATCCATGGATTTGGAGAGGATTCCTCAACCCAGACAGCATATAAGCACTCTTTCCACAACAACAGCATAGATGGTAACTAAAAACTATACAATGACTGTATTCCCATAAATGTAAACACTGAGAAAGGCTCAAGGGTGCCTTAGTTTTCAGGCTTAATAAAACAGTAATAAGTTGGAAAACCAACCAAAGCATTCCCACAGTTCACTGATCAGTTTTGCCAGGAATGGTTCAAAAACAAGACAAAACCCTTAAAGGTCCTTTCACACTGAACAAAAAGCCAATAACATCTGGCTTTTATCTGCAATGGGAACCCTGGTGACCAAGCTAATGTTTTCATTCACTCTGCACAGACTGAAGACTTCAGTGCTTGGCCTTTCAAACAATGACCCAAAATCTTTCAGCGTCTGGACATCTCGTCTTTAAACTGCACTGCAAGCTTGTTTATTTGTGTGTGTTTACAAGGCTTACCTGGGAGAGGAGGGGTGGTGCTGTACTCTCAAAGGGCGGATAAAGAGAGGAGAGCGCCCCCTGGACACAGTCCTCCATTGCCTCCGAACCCTGAAGAGGGACAAAGATGGCATGAAAGAGTTAACTCTAATGTCTGTGTTTGTGTTCAACAGCCGGCTTGTCTCACTTTTTGCTAACACACACACACACACACACACACACACACACACACACACACACACACACATATGTACACATATGCATACACACACACTACTTTCAACTTCCTGTTGTATGGTCCAAGGAGTGTCAAACATTTCCTCTAAGGGCCAGTAAATGCAAGAACAAAAGAGACCACTGCAGTGTTGCGGTTAATGCACACACACACATCGTAACAGTGGTGTGCAGGCCTGTGAGGTGGAGGGTGACAGAGCAGAGCACGCAACACATACAGTGTTTATTTTTCTACATGGCCGGTTGGCATGGAAACCAGCAACTTTTTTCTCTCTCTCTCTTTTCCAGCTTTTCTCCCTCCCTTCCTCTCCATCTGCTTCTCTCCCTCAGTTCCATCTCCATCTTTTTTTCCCCTTCTTTTCTCCCTTACGTCCAATTTTTTTCCTTTGTTTCACCTCCATCCGACTCTCTGAATGTCATCTGACAACAATTACATTCAGATTCTCTTCAACAGTCAGCATATTGTGCTGAGTAACTACAACAACCGGAGGGAGGAAAAGACAGAGCAGAGAGAACAGAGTGTACGGAAAAAGAGAAGAGCGACGAGAAAAGCAGAGCCAGGATAGAATGAGCTGGTTGGTTGGTGGTGATGGTGGTCGTGCGGGGGTTTTCATGGAAGCAAACCTGGGTTCAACAATGTTCGAGAATTATTTGTGTACAGAGGAGAGCAGGGGTTAGCCGCAGAGGAGGATAGAATGAGTTGTACAAACAGGAAAGTATTTCTGTGACTAAGTTCTTGCACAACGTTTTGACTGAAATACAAAAATAATTAAAGGTTTAAACGAACGTCAGGTTTTATTTTGACAAAAAAAAAAAACAAGAAAGAAGAAGAAACTTTGGGTCAAGGTGAGAGATGGACGCCTTCTCAGGATCACTCATAGTTTCTGGTCCTGCCTAAAAAACTCGGCCCAGATTCATTTTTCCATGGTAAGAAACTTATATAAGTGTTGGTGAACGCAGCTTAGTTTTCCAGAACACAGCACTCAAAAGTCATGTTAGACTTTTCACCATGCAGTGAATACTCATCCTGAAACGTCAAAGCATCTGATTGACTTCCCAAAGAGATTAAAATATCTCCTCTAGAGACATCCATCCATCCATCCATCCATCCATCCATCCATCCATCCATCCATCCATTTATCCATCTATCCATTGTCTTCACCTGCTTTGTCCCGTACTACAGGTTGAGGGGGAGCTCTGGAGCCCCTGCCTTCAATGGGTGAGAGAGGTTATTACCCTGGTCAGGTTGTCCGACTGACTCCTCAGAAGAGACCTCTCTTCTCTTGAGGACATCAAATTCAAATTCTAATGTCCAGCTGACTCCTGTGGAGACATATAAGCATCCCATTGGCTTCTCTAAAGACATCTAAATGTCTGACTGGTTCCCCTTGTAATTTCCAACATCTTGCCCTAGAGATGTCCAAACATTTGACTGACTGGGTCCTCTGGAGACACAGCTAAGACATATCTCAATGTGTCCTCATGAGTTATTGTAACTCCCGGCTCATTTGGAGACATGTGACTACATCCTGTGGAGACACTGATATGTCCAATTGTCTCCTCTGGAGACATTTATTTATCACACATTGGTTCCTCTGGAGACACATCATGTCTAATTGAATCCTATAAAAGACAGTTAAGCATCTGATTGGCTCCTAGTAAGACACCTAAACCATGAAAAACAGGAGCATCGGTGTGTATAGTCTGTCAGAGCGCAGGTTGTAAAAGGTGTAGCGGCGCTAAACGAGCTTCAGACGGCCTTCTGGCTCACTGAAAGAACATATTGAGCGCAGTAAAAGCACAGCAGGGGGTTCTGGGGATTGCAAAGCAAGCCAGCAGGAGCTTCCTCTGGGAATAAAGCTCTCCAGTTAATTCAGCGTAACACTAAATTAATCCAAAATCTCCAAACATGACAGCAGACGCTCTCCGATGTTCTTTTTGGTGCAGACACAACAGTGGATGCATCATCTTACTGAGTGGAAATCTGTGCAGCTTTTGGTTCTGTCTTTGCACAGCTTCCGTACCAGACTGTTCGCTTACTATGTGACAAACTGCAATAATATTTTGCTTGGAAGAACAATCGTATGCCACCAGCAACTTCTCCTCCATTTAATCTGTGTGTGCTCACATGGCCAGGCACTTAACTTTTAACAGGATATACCACTGTTAACGTCCAGAGAGTTTCTGGAATTTCTGTCTGGAAGCACAAATATTCAGAAAACTCTGAAAAGTGTACAAATGTGAATATTTCACATGTTGCAGGGGAAAACCAGGTATGGGTCTGGGTTAAAAGGTCAACGTTAACATCTGCTCTCTTTAACTATTTAACACAGAGCCATATGTGCACATGAAACAAAGCACCAATGGTTAAATCAGTAAATCAGATTTCCTGTCTGCTTTAAAGGACAGCAGGTGTAATTCAGTTATTCTTCAGTCGGACACTTTAGATGACATTAAGGCAATGACACGGTTAAGTTGTTAAGCGTGACCGTTTTACAGCAAAGTCAGAAGCAGACAGAAAACATGCCGAGAAAGATGAAGCAGAGCCCGAGTGTCAGCTGACCTTTCACTCCTCTTCATCTTCTAACTACTATATTTTTTCCACTTTTTCTCAGAATTGAGACTAAAAAGACTTTTTTTCATGAGAATTCTATTATAATTCTTACTTTTATTTAAGATTTTTGTTGGTGAATTTTCACTTATTTTCTCAGAATCATGACTTTTTCAGCACAATTTGGACTTTTTCCAAGAAGATGTGCCAGA
>JAVQJX010185943.1:0-10958 GCA_036025115.1 Ambassis agassizii
GCTTCTTGTGTGTGTAATCAGATTTGTCCAGTGGAGGAAGACATATTCATTCTTTATAAGAGCACACACAGAGCAATGTAAATATGCTTTGTGATGTTTCAAAGAGACCACAAAGTTTGGAAACTTGTTCAATCCTTCACATTAAATTTGTTAAATAATTTTACTCAATTAAAAAAATAGTACCACAAAAGGAAAAAATAAAGCCACCTTCCTTCACCTCCCTTGTCCTGTGTATGAGCTGTTGTTTACCTGTTTAAGCAATTAAAATAATTCTGGCCTGACTTAATGTCAATTATACAATCTTTGCTGTCAAGCTTTGACAGTCTGCTAATAGTGACAGGTACTGGAGGAGACAGAGAGACAGAAAGTACCAGGCACGTCTCGCATCTTACATTAGTCTCCTGACTACCATGACAATGATTCCTGCAGCAAACAGCATATTTTACATGTGCTGCATAAACATACTTTATTTTAGAGACAAAGATGTGGCCATTACATTTGTTTTTCCTGTAAGGAGGATCTGCATGACTGCAAGAACCACACAGAAAGTGGACACATGGCATACTGATGCCCGCAGGGGGGTAAAAACTGCTTTAGAGTCATACAAGATCATTGTTGACTTTCTTGAACAGTTCCACCGAGGATTTGAGGCCATGTCCTTTTATAGTGCTGAATAACAATTGCAATGCTTCGGTCTTGATTTCTGTGAGTCAATGTTAGAATGAAATATTGTGCACAACAGAAATATGTGTATCAAAGCTTAAACCAGCTGTGGCCTGATTGTGTCAGGTTCAAACATCACTTTGTGTATTGAATGAGGAAAAGAACATAAGCAAGAAAAGCACAGAAAAAAGCTTTATGGGGGCACCATCAGCCTTAATGGAATCTGAGAGGCAGCGATGTACACCGCGTCATCTCAGATTGTTCTAGCGCTTTTCTCTCTCTCTATCTCGTTCAATCGTTCAGTTGCCTAAACACACATTTCAAGGCTATTAGAAAATGTCAGTTGGAGCAAGCATGCAGAATAATGCTCTGTCACATAAATATTGACTTGACACTCTCACAGCATGTTTTACTACTAATATACTCACTGTCATATTTATTGTAATTTCATTCTTTTTTTAATAGTGGAATCATGTTTCCTCCCTGCAACAAATAAAGTTCCATATCGTATCTCTTCATGGCCATTTTTCCTCCTTCATGTTTGTCATTTAACAACACTGGCCAAACGAAAGCAGCTTGTACCTTCCCATGCCTCTTTTCATGCTAACCAGAGCTTTATTTATCTCTCAAAAACTCATGTACACGCACATATATGCTCTTACCAACTCTATTTCCATGACTACCTCACCAGATAAACACACTTCAGGACTTTTTTTTCTCCTAATGATTTTAGAAAAAATTGTATTTTTACTAGGCCAAAATGCAGCCATCGCTTCTGTGTAACATTTTTCTCATCTCATTAGTATCTCCCTTCTTTTGCCCATAGGAAGAAAGAAAAGGAGAATGCAGCCAGTATTGTTTGGTGCCCTTGATGAGGGCTACAGACAAAGATGAAAAATAAACATGTCTGTCTTGCTTTCTTCATGCAGTTATAACATCAACTACAAAAACCCATGGGGAAAAAAGGAGGAGAAAAGAAAAATTAGCTCCTCTTGACATGAGTGTGGCAGTTGAACCGTAAAGTGTTGTTTGCCTTTTGTCGTACACAAAGCAGCTGCATGTAGATGTTGCGTTATTCTGCAGAACAAAGCTCTGTCCTGTGCACCCAAACACAGAGGGATCTATGCCAAATGCCACTGAGCTCAACACAAATACAGATGCCTCTACACCAGGTGGATAACATGCAGGCATTTGGAAACCACAACACTGTTGGCTGAGAAGGACTTTGGGCAAACAGTGAAACAGACAATAGGAAATTAAAGACAAACATTGAATGAGTAAAGGATTTTTATTCAACTTCACCATTGTCCAGACTCCAGTCCTTCCAAACTACCAGTCCTCAGATCAAATGAGTGCAGCTCTGTCTGACTACTATTAAGGGCAGATGGGGACCCAGATCAATTCTTTAGTGCTCAACAAGGATATGGCTGCTGCTCACAGTTCTCTTTGATGCATGCCAAGCAGAAGTTAATGTGAATATCTTACTGGGCTGCTGCTGAGCTATTCTTTGAAAAAAATATTGGACATGCATTTAATTTAAGCTCTAAAGCTCGACATGGCTTTCTTCCTTGAGTAGAACGGCTGAGTTCAGAGAGCCAGGAAGATGAGTGGCTGGGAGTAGACCGAGTTACATTAAAGAGCTTCAAAACAATAATGGCTGATTGAATAATATTGAATATTACCTTTCAGATATACTTACTATACTATACTATCATCAAACTATAGAAAATAGACGTTTTAAAGATTTGGACATTTTAAGTGGACCTAATGTCCATTTTTTCTGGCTCATATACTGCATGATCACTCACTCAAATGATGACAATAATGTTGTGGTACTATTTCACAAATAGACTTATTGCTCTTCAGGCTAATTGTAACCAAAACCAATCTCAGTAATCATTCCGTGCAACCAAATTAGAAGCCTCCGTCCTTAAATAGAAAATGTGGTAACAACGTGCAGGTTGTACTCGCCTGCAGCTGCAGCTGTGTCTGGGTAGCATAGACCAGTTAATCACAGCAGGCTCCAAACAAATAGCTGCTATAGGTCAGACAGTTCTCCTGTTTTAATTCTGTAAGCTGTGTAGGATCAGACACTTCAAAAGAAAAATACTCAGTGTCACAGCAGGTCAGTTTGAATTACTGGAATTCAGAAATGATTGTAACATGGACTTTGCTACACAAAGTCTACATACAAAATTTAGCAATACTTGGACTTTATTGGTTTGATATTGCAGTATATTTGTCAATGTGTAGACTATGGAAAAAAACATCTGAAAGAACAAACTGGCTGCAGCAATGAAACATTTACAGCCTAACCTTGAGCATATATGCAGTCTGCAGAAAGCTGTGCAGGATATCATCAGCATTAGACACATGAACAGATGTTGACGAAGAGCTGGTGCACCCAAGCTCTGATAGAGAGGATTAAAGGTAAGATATATGTGTGTCAGTATTCATGAATGGGGTGCATCACCCCATGAGAGGGCTGCATAGGGAACAGTAAAGGAGGAGCCAGGGCATTGCTGACAGATGTGCTGTGCAGCAGGAACACAGGTGCAGGTCTGTTTAATGAGCAAGGGGAGGCCATGTGGACTAAACTCCGTCATCTGTTGCCATCACACCTATGATGAGTCCATTTTGGGGTCAGTTCCGCTCCGTTTACCGCCCTCCAGGACAAACTAGATTTCAAACCCAGCCATATGGAGTCTAATGTTGGATAGTGAGGCATCGTGGCTCTGACCTGTTGGAAATGGACCAGTGCGGGGCTGCCCTTTGCCTACTGAGAGTGTTATACTTACAGTATATACCACTAGAAGACCCCCATAGTGGCTACAACATAAAGTACAGAAGGTTTAATGCATAGATTTGAACATAGCATTGGGGAAAATTGTAGGCTAGTATTGTATAATCTTGCCTGAACAGGCCTCAGTTAAGCCATTCAAATACAATATGTTTAACAGAGGAGATGTTGCTTAAATTATAACCTATAATGTTACCCTGCAGGAAAATTGTTTGTAGCAAACCTGAGGTGCTGTTTCCTGGGGCGAACATTTCAAACTCACTGCCAGTTGAATAGCTGTCTGAGGATTACCTGAGAGCTCACTATCACATTTTTGTAATGAGTTTCCTCCAGACCACTGTGAGCCTCACCAGACTGGGTTCTGGCTACTTGAGATTAACAATCATGTACCACTCAGATACTATACTTCTCCATGGGATATGAACAATGTTGCATGCCAAGGAGGGCAGACAAGAGTGAAAGTGTACTTGAGTGGGGCTGCTGGGGCTGCCTGGTGTGTGCACACAGTTCTGTGCCAGCCTCTCAGAAGACCCAAAAAGTAATTACAGGATTCACAGTGGTAATGGGAAATATATATGTCACACTCAGCCACACAGTTGAGGCTTTGAAATTTGCAATCAATCTGAATATCCCATTAGATCCAAACAAGGCTTTTGTTTGCCAGTGGCTGATGCAAAACTCGAGATACGTGGGCACAAGTGCCGACCTGGAGCTATGATTACATCTATTGTTATGGTAGCCTGTAGGATATTTGTTTCCATTGTTCTAATTTACTGAACAAACATATGCGCTGTAAGAAGCTTATGTTTCCTCATTGTTCCGCCTGGGGTCAAAGTGGAAATGTAGGGGGTGGTTGGGGGCATTCAGAAATGGATGAAATGGGATTTGTCTATCTTCCGAAGTCCCTCTTGTCTGACACAGTCTATACAGATGCTTTGCACAGCAAATAGACTTAGCCAGGGCACGACACATGTGAGAGATCATGCATGGGATGGACAGATGAAAGGTTTTGGTACCCTGCTTGTGACAACAGCAGGCACAGATCTCTGCTTTGATGGTGGCACCCTATCACCAGCTCATGGCCTGTCCTGCTAAACTCCTGGCATTCCTGTAGATGAGATAATCACCATCTCTATCTTGCTCTGAACAGCATCAGCTGCTCTGTTATTTCTGTTATTTACCATGGCTTCAGCCATGTATCAAATTCCCTATACCTTCTGAGCTCAAGCATCACCATTCATTACCATCAGCAATTACTGACATCTGAGATTATTACACTGGAATAGACCTGGAGAGAACTTTCTAAGCTTTGATTACACTGAGTGAAATTGGAGAATTAACGTCTCTCAGTTATCAGAGTCATTCATCACCATGTTATATTGCTGCATAGCAACAACATGGACTATGGGAAAATATTGTTTGCTGTAAATTAACTTGAAATAAAACTTTCAAGTGGTGTTCCTATCAAATGTACAATTATCAAGCTAAGAGCAGTTGATTTTCTACAGTGAAGGCCTACAGTGAAGTTTGGAAAATGCTATTTCTTTTTTTTTTTTTTTTTTTAGCCCTGCCTGTTCTAAATAAGCTGCCTGTCCTTATATGTAAGCTGATACTCTCTCTGAGTCCATTTTGAGAGGTTGAATTTAGTTAGTCTCTATGGATCCAGAGATGCAGATAAGATGCTGGATCACATGGAAAAAATGGTCCTGCCCTCAATAGGATACGGGGAGTTAGATGAGAGGAGATACTTCAGGTCACTAAGGCCAAAGAAATAAAAGTGCCTCTGTGGTTTGCATCTCTCTCTGCTTTTGACCTCTGAGCAGTAACGCAGTATTCACTACAGATGGCCTGCATGCGCCTCGCTGCTCATTGCTCACCCAGGTACCATTGCTGTCACCTTGTTACCTCCAATGCACACACACACACCAGTCACATGGCCAAGTGACAGGACTAAGAGCTGGCGTGTGCCCAACAGCCCTAGGCGTTACTTGACGCAGCTGTGGAAGCTCTTACATGACTCACATGAGTTTTTGTCAATACACTTGTCACTGTCTCATATGAAATGTAGGCTTTAATTGTGTATATATCCTCACCAAGAAAATGACAGTAACAGTCAAATATAAAGGTGATTGAAGTGTGCCCTGGTGGGCTCATCGGTGGTAAACAAGAAATGGTGCATTGAGAATTAATAGCAAGTAATAAAATATAAATTTATGTTTGTCTTTGTTAGAAATCCATCTGCAGTATTGTCTGTGTTTTATTATACTGTATATGTTATGTAGGTATAACTATCCTCCCACAAATGCTGTTAGCTCTTTTTAAGATCTAAAACATTGTGTCACCCACTTGCCCCCTCCCAGGACATCTCAACCTCTCTGTCTGTCAAAACACACTAAAACACCCTCTCAAAAGGCCCATATACAAACATAAGGATACACAAACATACCAACTCCGCACCCTGCAGCATTTTCATCTGCAGATTCACAGCAGCAGAGAGAAAGGGAGAGAGAGAGAGAGACATAGCTAGAAGACATTTTGCTCACTATAACAAGCATAAAGCACTGCTAACTGCGAGAAGCCTCAAGCATAGATAACACAAAATAAAATTCTACATACACATAGTGCAGCCATGAAAAAGAAAAAACCATCTGTGCTAACATTCTGCTTGAAAGTTGAGGACACAGACATACATATGTGTATTATTTACGTTAATGCACTGTAAATATGTAACTACATGCACATATGCAGTTTAATTTGATGATTTTCTTTCCCTTTGTTGGGATAGTTGTGTTGTATGAGCCAGATGTTAATCTGTCATTTCATGATGACTTTACAAAACAATTAACTGAAACTGTTTGGATTGCAGGGACATTTGTTGCTGACAAAGCTAAGTAAAGTTTAGAGCTGTATAATTAGTAGTTTTTGCACCAGATCACTATGTATGCAGCTCCAACCACGTCAGCTAACCTACATGAATGGACAAAAGAATAATTTTGTGGTGAGAGTGTCAAGGTGTGTACAACTCTATGTCAACAATGCAACATGCAATTCTTTTCCTGTCTGTCAAATCATCCTTGAGCAGATTTTGCCTCCCACCCACATCCTGTGTACACTTTGAAACATATCTTCTTTTCATGTACTGTCCCATCAGTGAGATCAGCATCAGAGTGATCAGACAGAAAGGTGATGCGTCCATTAAGAATTTCCTCGGCTTGTAACTAAACTACTCACATGCACGTGTTTGGTCTTGTGGGAGGGAGTTGTGGTGTGAATGCAGTTTAGGTTATTAATAGTGTCCTCAGTGACATGTGGAGGGTAAGCTCACAAGAGAGGAGAAATGTGTGTGTCTGCGCTGTGCATGTGCTCTCAGAAGTTTGGCTTACTGTGTGCGTGTGTTAGTGTCAGCACAGAGTGCAGTGGGTGAGGCTCATTGTCTTTGAAGACGTCAGATAGAGATGAAAGAGCTCTCTCTCACAGATGCCCCCCCCCCTTCCCCGTTATCCCCCTCTACCTTTCCCTCTTTCCATAATCCAATGACGTGTCTTGCTCTCTTCCCTTTCCCTCCCTTACCCGCACACATTGTCGTATTGACATGCATAAGCCGTAGCACTCTCTTCTTTAAAGGAAAATGGATTTTGCGGAAGTGACTCCTGAAGCCCTTTTTACCATGTTGAATGTCCCACGAGGTTTGCGAACGGATAGATCTTTCCTGAGAGCAAAGAAGAAACCTCGCATGTGACTTCCTTATGTACATGTAAAAACATACAGCTAATCTTTTAGCCTTTACATCCTGATCTTTACATCTAAAACTGCTGTACACTGCCTTCAGATCAGATATCTGTAATTGCCTGCACAGATTAGGTAAATCAAGGTAAATCTGAATGATATTAGTCTAGAGATCAGAATGGTGCATTGTATGTGCTGCATACTGCAGTGCAGAACAGTACAAGTTCAATCAAGAAAGCTTCTGAATAGTTGAACAATTTGATTTGTTTTATATGAAAGTGTATTCAGAATGTGCAGCAAATTACGGAGTTGGCACTACTGCATATAAATATAAAGCTAAAAATAAAAAAAATGTGAGCTGTGTGTACTGATTTTTTTCTTCTAGTTTTGTGAGTTGGTGTCTCATTCAACCTGAGTGCAGCTTGTCAGTTGAATGTTAAGTTTTACATTTCTTTTACATATTTTTGTACAATCATTGAGGAAATATGGTGAATTAGCAGAGTCATTCAATCTTTTGTTAGCTGTTTCCATGCATGTTTATCCAGAAAACTTCATTAGGCCTGCTTATCATCATTGTATATGTTGATGGTTAGCTACTAACTAACATACGTACTAACATACGTAGTCATTACATAAAATTGGTTAAATGCAGCCTTCAAATTTTAGTCAACATCAGTTGAGCAGTTTGCTGCTACCTAGCATTTAGGTAAGTGCACTGGGGTCCACCAACACTCTACCTACTCTCTCCATCTACAAATGAGACAGTCTCAACTGTTCAATTACTCTGTCAGTAAAGAGGCAATGGCACAAGGGTGAAGGAGTAAAGGGGTTGAGGATGGGCCCTCCTCTTCAATCTCGGCCCAACTCTGAGCTCATTGTCCTATATTCAACAGCAGCAGCGTGAATGTCAGAGAGGAGAAGAGATTAGTACAGTGTCAAGCCTGACGGAGGTTAATACAGGAGCAGGCCGACCATTTGCAATCCAAAAGGAGATTAATTACTGTCAGACTGTATGGGCACCAGATTGAGCGGTGACTATTTTGTTTGCTTTGCTGGATTTTTGCTATGTTTGTTTCATGGTTTGAAATCTAGTTTCTATAGGGATCATCTCTTGCTCTCCTTTGCTTCACCCTCTCTTGGTGTTGATCTCCATAACTCACTAAACCAGCATCCACTGCACCATTAGAACAGGCAGGCCATTTTATTTTAGTATTTCATTAGTTTTTCCACATAAACAGAGGAGACAGATTGTATGCCAGAGCCAGAACACACCCAATGATACACACTCTGCATGGTAAACCTATTCTTTAATGTAGGCTCTGCCTTAGTGGGGGAACATATGCTGCTTTTATTCAGACCAGCAGCACAAACAAACATACTTTATCTGTGAGGCCAGCGATCAGTTTCACTGATGCAAGGATTAGGTTTTTTTCAAAACTTACATTTCAGCACATATTCAATGTTTCTGACTTAGTCTGCATTTTGAAGTGAAGGACATGCAACAACTGCACCACGTTTTGGCATGCAAGGCTTAAGGTATTCAGTAATATCATGCATCTTTTCTGTTTTCCATCTTTTCTCCAGACAGATCTCTCACTGAACAAGCTAGTGCTTATTTGTTCCTAAGCAATCCACAAGCCAACCCAACACAGTAGGAAATGGAAATGAGAGCAGTGAGAGAAGAGCTGAAGTCTGCACTGGAGAGTCCTCTAAAAAGGTGGCCTTATACCTATTTAGGAAATTACTGTTGCTCATTAATAAATGGCACTCAAGATTTTTAATATTGCTTTAAATGTCAAAGGTTTGGGTGCATATTGAAACTTTTTACATGGAAGAATTCATAATGTTTGATTTTCTCAAAGGAAATGAGGCAGAAAAGGAGAGAGACGCATGGAGACGCATGACTAAGAGTTATAGCAAAATGACCCTGGAATTAATATATATATTATATAATTTGACATAATGCAAAAAAACAAAGACAATGGAACAGTGTTTTAATAGTATGATTAGTCTGAAGGACAAGTTAGCAAATAAGAAGGTACAGGTTGCAGAGGAATCAGACCACACGTCATGTCATGCCAGAGACAAATAATGCTTAAACTGTATGTAAAACACAATCCACAGTGTCATGGCTGGTCGAGGTTTTGTCACAATACCTGCATTACTTTGCACTAAGAAATTCTCTTTACAGTCAGTCCAGAATATATTTAATGTTCTGTATTGCATATAAAATAAGCTCCCTGCAGAAGGGCCTCTATGTAGCTCCAAGGGGCCAAAGCCCTTCAAGGTCATTTAAAATACAAGCAGCTAGAAGATGACAAGACTGGAGCAGAAAACTGAGCAGGAATATATTATTTCTCCTGCTGATTCTATTTAAGAGCAAATAACATATCCAATCCCACAACATGAGATGTAGCTATTATCAAGAGAAATTGAGCACAGGGGAGATTTGCAGCTCACAATAACCTCAAGATGCAACACGTGTTTGTAACACGGCACCTGTGGCAGAGCAAAGATCGTGGTAGTAAAGCAATTTGTACCCTGTCGCATGTTGACATTTTCTGTCTTGTTTTATTCAGCACAGGTTCTCTTCAAATGATCCTACTGCGGCACAGCTGAGTCACGTCTCACTGTTGTGGAATAAAAAGTGGAAGATGGAGGAAACCATCCATTGGAAGGTTTGCATGGGGGACAAGTTAGAGACCGAGAAAGCTCAACAAGGTAGAAAAGGCTGAGAGAGGTGCAATAATTTGAGTGCTGTCCCTGTGGTGACCCACTCTTATGAGAACAACAGCACTGCTAACTGGCCACAGATGTGTCCACACATAGCCAGTGCTTTCTAACAGAGAAAATGGGACAATAACCTCTTCACCCTCCCTCCGTCTCTCTGATACCCACAAGCTCTATCTGTGGCTCTGCAGGTTATCCTGCTATGATCCATCCTACGTTTAGCAGGTAATTGGTTAAGCTACTGTGGCAGCAAGAGTAAGCATCCTATCAAGACTATGATCAGCACTTCACTTCACACATCCACAATGATTTTCTGGCATTACCATTTCCTAGAAGTCTGCCTTGGCTAGGCTCCTTCTCACAGAGAATTCTCATTTCAATTAACTGTGTCAAACCGGTTTAATCTTGAATCAGATATGGCTGTGTTTGAGGGCTGCATGTGGTTGTAATTAAGGCTCAGTGGGAGCTGTGGCCCTGGAGGGAAGCAAGGTCTCTAAGGTCAGACTACAGTCACTGCCTTCACATGTGGCCTGCCTGCCTTCCTCTGTACCAGAGAAATCTCAGCTTGCAGCCAGGTGACTTTATTATAAGCAGCCTAATTGGGAAAACGTGCTTTTCATTGGCTGGGTAATGACTGTGAATGGTTTTATAGCTTGTCAAACAACAGGCCATTTTCAATTACCTGCAGACCCAAGTGTTTGAACGCCATGAAATTGAGCAATGGAGGAGTTTAAAAAAATGCTGCTGATGTGCTTAAACCTGTTCATTTGGAAAATGGACTTCTAGCACTGATGGCTGTAGAATCACTGCTGAAAATGCAGAGATCACAGATAAAATGAGATCATGTGACTATCAAGGGTGTTTTTCCATTTATGATGTATTTTTTTATTACTATAGGGATGTGTTGCCATTTTCAATTCAAGGGAAAATAAACATCAAGTTTTCTATGCAGAAACTAGGCGATGACAGAAAAGCTAGCATAACAACAAAAGTTGTAGACTGGTAGAAACAGATTTATACAGCCTGATGTTTCTATTCC
>JAVQJX010185944.1:0-14541 GCA_036025115.1 Ambassis agassizii
GTTACTTTTTATGTGTTCCTTATTAGTTCATTTACTTTGGAAGCTGTAATGATCTGCTTAATTTGTATAATGCAAGAGGACTTGTTGCTGCTGTTATGGAGACAGAAACATCAAGTTGAAGAGGAGAATGTGCTTTTTAATTAGCAACAGGAATGCTGAGGAGACTAGGGTCAGTTCCACGAGTTGTTGCAGAAAATTATATTCGTACTGCGAGAAGAGACTCATCTGAAATGCAATTTGATGGAATTTTAAGGCTAACAAAATAGAATTTTACTTTTGTGTTTCGGAAAATATTGTGAATCATGAGACTCTCAACAAGCTTCTTCTCAGGGACGAGTTTCATCGCAACCTAACCACATCTAACAACAAATCCTTTTAAAATGTTGCAATTTTCTCTGCCTGTGCAGGGCTTCATAGTACATAATAAAATCTAGATACATTTTACAATGTGCTTATTTGTAGCACACAGAGACAAATTGTTTGGTTGTATAAAAGAAATTGGCTACACACACACACACATATTCATCAGAGGACAATTGCAGTTTTGAGCCCTTGATTGCATCTCTTTGCGAACATGTCAAGAACATGGTGGTTGCCGTGTTATTAGATAATCTAAAATGGAATAATTCAGCGAGGAGGGAGCAGCCTTGTGTATTTGTGTGCATCAGGCAAGGGTGGAAGGGCTTGAAAAGTGATTCTTGCAAGTGATTCTCGCAAACGAAATGTTAATAACTCACCAAGCAGAGTACATATCAATTTTCCCACTGGAGGTAGGAGGAAGGGGGCACAGGGGTGACACAGGGGGGGAGAGGCAGTGGGGGAGGTAATGACAGAGACAGAGAGGTGTACATGCACCGTAACCTAGAGGCTTGTAGTGATTAAGTTTTGTTTTATCGGACCGATCATGTGACCAGCGATGCTGCTTATGTTTGAGAATTAAAAAGGACGCAAAAGGTTTACATTTTTCTGCTCGAGTTAAAGTGTTTTCCAAACGCTTCTTCTTTGGTGACAGCACAAAATCTCACAAATATATGAACCGTCATCCAGAAACAGCAGGCATGGCAGCGCTTCAAAGCTGGGGCCTTCGGTGTGAACAGCCCCAGAAAAATGTGTGTCAGAGCAGGAGAGACTTGAAACGAGAAATGCGTATAAATCATCATCTCAATATCCAATTGGCGAGCTGTAGTAAAATCGGCAAAACCTCGCAGATTGCTGAAATTGTTTGAGTGTGAGAGGGAGATGCATTCCTCTGGGCTAACTCCGAACCCCAAGAGTGCTGAGAGAGTGCCCCATTTCTCTTGCTGAACCCTTCTCGAATGTAATTGAATTTTGGATGAATCCGCCGAGAAGGAAACACTGTCAGCGCATGGAGGAAGTGGATGCTTGAGGAAAAAAACAATCAAAGAATGAGAGGCAGGTGACGGCACCTTTTGGATGAGCTTCTCTTTAAAGAATGGCGCACTGTGAGTCGCTTGACAGGATAAGCTTTCATCGTGGGATTTTTAGGGGAGGACTAAGATTTCATATTTTTCTTGGACATGTGGTATCCATTCATTCACTTGAAGGGGGATAACTCTTGGTGCTTTTTTTCTGCTCCATTGTGTTTCTGATCATATCTCTGACAGTTAGACAGCTGCACTGAATCTTTCACTTCTCACTAGCTAATAACCATGTGCCAAGAAGTGAGATGATAGTAACAATAATACATTGACACCCTTTTCATGATTACTGATAACTAATTGAGTGTTTGACCTTGATAAAGCCTTCTGCAAACAGGTAGCCAGGGAGGAGATCTAATCTATTCATATGCATTTGCTGGACTTCTTATTCAATTTTGTGCCAAGTTTTATGCAGTGAGGACAGAAATGATACAATGTGTTGTATAAAATGCCACCGGAACGAGCTACTGAAGCTGCCATCATGTGGCACAAAACGAAGGCATCAATCAGAGTCTACAATGCAAATAACAGCCACGCAGACACGTGGCGGGCAATCATGGAACACAAAAGCAACGACGCCTGCATCAGTGCATGTGAGGCCCGTCTGTCAGATGAGCTCAACACCTTTTTGAGGCTGCTTTGATCTCAGCGGTGATGTGAGAAAAGACATTACTGAGGCTAACATTTAGCTATTCGGTGAATAGCCACCTGTGCTACTCAACACTGGTGCAGTGAAGTGCTTTTTAGAGGCCAACCAATATGTTGCAACCCTTGCAACAAAAACCCTTAAACAGCAATTATCATTGTTTGACAAGCTCATCTGCCTCGTGTAATTGGATTCTTGAAATCATCACATGCACTTTTTTCAGATTCCAGATTGCGCACATGACAACCTGGCAGCACATGGAGGCCTAGATATAGTATTTTATAACATCATCTCACCGGTATATTGTTTACTTTTGTCTACTTTTACCTCAATAATAACCTTGGTGGGTTATAAAAAATGCTTGTGTCCTTGAATGCAGCTTTGTTAAACCTTCCTCCTGGAGCCATTTTTCTCTCAAGCTGCACCAAAGCATTGTCATGTTTTCATGTGTGACTCCTTAATACATTTAATCCCATAATCCACTTCCATTTTTACTGACTACAGACCCAGTGTGCGAACAGTGTACACAAGAGAAGATGGCTTTCGGTATTTGTTTCATCAGTGTATCAACAACAATTAGTTACAAGCATCACAAGCAAGTTTTAACCTTTTTTTTCTGGGATAATAAGTGTTTTCTTTGATGGCTAGCAGACCAGGATATCAGTGATACTGAGCAGATGTGGCGATCCAGTCATTTCCTCCGTGGTCAAACAGAAGACCCCAGGTTTTTGTGCTAATGTTGCAGAGTTGCGCCCAACATGGAAAACTAATTAAAAAGATAAGATTTTTGTGTGGTGGCGTGTTGCTTTTCTGAGGTGGCATCGGTCAGACAATATGCCCCATTGATGAGGACAACACTGCAGTGTCGCCATTTTTGGCAACAGGCCAGTTTCACATGCCTTGGAGTGTCTCAAGGGTTATTGTCGCTTTTTCAGGGTTTCTCCTCAAAGGCTTTTCTAATGCAGCTTTGTGGAATCTGTGAAGCATCTTCGTTGTGACTGAAATGCCAGTGGAAACCCTCTATATGGGCATCTAGATGGCACTAAATAAAACAACGCTTAATGTTTACTGTGTTTGACTGGCATCTACTTAAATGTCATGCTACTCCAGTTATCATCAGCATCACTGTCACGACGAGCTAGCTATTTGTGCACAGTAAATTACGCCAGGTTTACTTTCATCCACCTCTCTTACACTATTATGTTAATGGAGCAATAGCCTGATCTAAGTGAGCACCTGATTATGTCACGTCGGATGGGAGACAAGCTGGATTAGCATTGCAGGTGTACTTGACAAAGCAGCAAAGCCAGGTTCGCACTGATAGAGATGTATCTTGACATTTGTATCATCAACAGCCTCGCCCTGATTATACAGCAGGTCCCCGAAGAGACACGAGTACAAATAAAGCCGAGGCAGGCAAACAAAATGTACACATGGAGACGCAGGATATTTCTCCAACTGACCACAAAGTTCACTGCTCTGCAATTTTTGGCTCAGGATTTTTATATTACAGCTTTGATTGGGCATCTCATGTCAAAATGATCAGCTTTGATTTTTTTCATGTCTTACATGCCGTCTGTGTTTTCACAGCTTCCCTCTGTAAGAATGTCTAACTCACGTATGTCTTTTTCTCTCCCTCCTTGTAGGACTTGGTTGAAAAATGAAAGCTCCCATTCCTCTTCTGATCCTGCTTCATGCTGTTGTGGTCCATTGCCTGAAAGTGGTGTCGAAGAGAGGCTCGGGTAAGTCTAATCTTCTTTTCTACCGAAAGAAACAGAAGAAAATATTGTGTTGAACATCTTTTTTCACGCATCCAAAAAACATGTAGGTTCAACGATTTACACAGGCAGGAAGATGCAGAATGATGATCTCATGTACTTGGAGATGACAGAGATGACAGTAAGAGCTGCGCTGCCTTTGAAAAGCCTCACTGTAAGGTTATGGGATGTGACTTCCTGGATGCATGAAGCACCTCGTATGTAACATTGTAGCTTGCAGAATAATTAGTTTCTATAGTTGGATAGCAACTGGATGTCCACTGGCATACATAAAGGAAGTCTTTTTACCATCCAGTGCCTGCTTGCATCTGGGTATTTTATGTATGCATATTAGACACAGGTGCAGGAATGGCCCAAGGCTCATCACAGGGTTTTCTGCTTTTCCAGCAGAAGTCCCCACGGGCTATCTCTTCGGATGCTTCACGAGCCATTGCCTGGGGCAAGGATTTAAAACGTGTCCACTGATAAATGAACCTCCCCCCATTCGCGCCAGACCCCCGTCCTTTGTTCCTTCTCTTTTTAAATTGTACAACTTTATTAGAAGCCATGCGGGTTGCAAGTTAAAAAAAAAGCAATTCTGGGCAATGTAAGGCAGTTTGAAAGTGCATTGCTTTTGTTTTTTATAGAACAGAAAGAAGCAGGGTGAGCATCCCAGTGTGATACAGTAGCAGGTATATTTTCCCAGATATCCTTTTGTTTATGAGACAAATCTGGTCCAGGTTGTTTGGTCATATATTTATTGTGAGTAGTATAAAATCAGGCTTGGGCTTTCATTTGTACCTCACTGAGGCTTTTCGCTGATAGAAAACTCTGTGTGTTGGATGGACTTCTCACACACTGTCCTCGTCAAGGTTATGTTTGGATTTTGGCATTGATTCCGTTTAAAAATCAGAAAAAAGATCACGTTGAATTTGATCAAACAGATGACTCTGTGTTAGGAAGCCACACCATCTTTCAAACCCTCTGTATGCTGCTGCCTGTGCACTGCTATTATCTACACATTATTAAATTCAAAACGCACGTCTTTGAGTAATGCTTTGCCTGCAATTGTACTTGGGGTGGAAAAAACATACAATGCATATCTGCCATAGTAATCCTCAGCATGCATATGTAGGAGTATGTATCCATTTGTCCTTCTCTGTGTTAGAATGCTGATATGGCCTGAATGGTTGGGCGCACAGAATAATTATGCATCTTTTTGCTTGATGCAGCACATGAAGTTTCTGGAACCTGCATCCTGGTTTAACTGCTGCTGCTGATCAGCTCTGTGACCTTTCCGTGCAGGAATAATGATCTTGCTCTTTCATTACGCAGAATGACTCTAAATAAAATCTGATTTGATGTTGATTGTAGCGGTGCTCAGCATCTTCATCATCATGTTTGTCATAAAGAAAAATGGCATTGCCGGTTATAGCAGGGATATGATGTTTGTGGTGGGACTGTACATGGCAGTTTAACAGTTTTGGCAGAGGTATAAAGCCAGAGGGTGGAATCTATGGGGGAAACAAGTTACATCTAATGTCAAATAAGCCTTTAGCAAGAAATGTAACTAATTCTTTTTTTCCTGTAGTGCACAATGCAGTGTTGCACAGCAGGTGTTCCTTTGAATCTAAGCAAATTCATGAAAATGAGTTTGTATGCTTGTGTTGAGTTGGCGTTGTTTGACTCCCAGTCATCTTTGTGCCCCATCATACAATAGGGCTATGTGATAAATCTCTTAAAGTGCCAGTTTGGTTTCTTGGCATTCAGTTGAATGGAGTGCAGCACACAGCTATTTGATCTGAAACCGAAACTCCAGAGATCATGTAAGGTCTCACTTTAGGCCCTCGGAAGTAATAACTATGCATTTATTCTTTCTCGCACCTCTGAACATGGACTACAATTGGAGTAAGAATGAGCTTCAGAGGTTACTCAGGATGACTTTTGATGGCCCTGAATAATAAAAAAAAAAGCACTGTTGAAGCAAATGTAGCAACCTGAATACAATGTAGGAGTCTGCCAAGACAATACAAACAGGAACACAACAATTGTATTGTGTACTAGTGCAGAAAAATGTGCATCCTGTCTTAAAAATTAGGTGGATGATCAACCGTGATGGCACAGCAAGCTTCAAACACAAGGTTGATGTAAATAGATCAGCCTCAACTGGAAACATTTCTGTTTCATATTCACTATTAGTTGTCCCCTAACACAACTGTTAACACCCCCCCATCCCCGCCCCCCCAGGGCAATGTTCGTGACAACTGTAGATCCACAATGATAATCCTTGACATTGATTGAGACAAATTTAGCCTCTCTCCTCCCCTCTGCTGTATAGTCATTAGTCCCCATTTTTTCAGCAGACATTGATGAGTCCCCTGACAAATGATGCTTACCTTTTCCACAGTCTCCCAGTAATTCCAGCGATATATTACCCATAACACACTGTGAATGCATCATTCTGTTACTCATGCATATGTAAAAAGATGCTCGCCGACATTTGTAATGGAACACAGAATCCCTTCTACTTTTTTTTTTATATTAAGGATGGTGGTAGGACTCGGCTTGTCACTCTGATGAAGAGTTGCTGTAAATAAAACACACCTCTCCAACAAGGCCTTGGTTCCCATTAGAGAGCAGCCGCTCATCATCTGTCTCTCCTCTTGTATTTATCTACTTGTAGGTGCACATCATATATTTTTTCCCTCTCTTTGTCCACTTTTTCTTCTCTGTTCCGCTCTTGCACTAAGAAGAATCAAGGACATCCTGACAGTCAATTAAATTTACAGTCTTCTCACCCATTGCACCACGCGACTATGGGAGGATGTCAACATTAATACATCAGTTAAAAGGATAGTCTCTTCCCTGCGCATTAATGGGGCTACTCACAATTTGGCCAATAATCTGGCTCTTCTTAATTGGACAAGACAGGGATTCCTAACAGGGGACGTCAGTGAACGGCACAGATTTAATTAGAGCACGGAAGTTGACTTTGTAATTGATATTAAAAGATGTTAAATATGGCAGGAAATATGAGGGCACCCTATTTTTTTACACATGGAAACTAAGAATTAAACAGTCACCGATAAGGATAAAAAACTTGGATTGGAAGCTGAAGCTCTCCCTCTGTGTCACCGGCACATATGTGCGGTTCATCTTCCTGCGGTCAATACCACATACCTGTCACCAATGTTGAGTGATTGCCTCCACTGCACCGCCCCTTCATAGCAGGGAGTTAGAGATTGATCACACACATGGTATTAGAAATGAAATGGCTCACATGGAGTTGTTTTCCCACCCACTGCAGAAAAAGAGAGAGGGGGGGGGGGACCCATTCAACAAGTGTGACAGATAAAGGCTTCTTGACAACAAGGGTTACTATGGATATGTGTTGCAGGTTGGAGACACATGCTGCAGCACCAGTGTGAGATGGAGGACGATCAATCACCTGATTTATGAGTGGAATAGTCTCTCTGTGGCCGTGTTTGCTGACCTGTAATAATGTTACAACACCACAGCAATTGAGAAAAATGCCAGGAAAGAGTGTGTAGGGCTGCTGCAGCTGGGCAAAGATGTGTGTGTGTGTGTGTGTATCATGTTGATTTTTGTTGACCTCTTGGGCGTGATTGGATTTGGTTTACTGCAAATCCAGATTTGAGAAGTAGGATGGAAACGTGGGAGTTTATATGGTCAGATACTTGGTCAATCAAACACATATATACCCCCACAAACACACTTTCTTATAGTATAATATGCTTTTGTTTTAAAAATTCCCGCATCTCTTATGTTGTGCTTTATTATCATGGAGGAACCTCAGCTGTCTGCAGGCATTCAACATTAAATACAATATATTGCATTATCTCCATTTTAATATTTCTTTCTGAAAGATAATACATCCATTTCAGGCTCCCTTAGCAAATTATGCAGCCCACTTTACCAGCTGGGGCGTTTGGTACCAATTTGAGAGATTATATGTGTGGATGATAATGAGCTTTAGCCTGAAAGAGGATTTAAACATGGAGAAGGCTGGCCACTGCTTCATTTAAGGAAATCAGGCTCTCAGGTTTAGACTTTGGGTGAAAATAAAACTCTGCAAAGAAAAAAAGAAAAAGAAAACAAAATGAAAGTAAATACCATAACAATGGTAATCAGGTTAGGGCAATTAGGACAGCAACAGTCGGAATTATTTTAATTCCTCTTGACTGCTCACAAAGCAGTGCCGTTGTGGGAAATGAAGTTCTTGCAAATCACCTGGTGGCAATGGGGCAAAAGTAATCATTTAACCCCCATCAGTCCTGCCTTTTCACCAACCTGTGAAGAGAAGCTAAGGCTTGATTGGTGACAATAATTATGTCAATGCGCTGACTTTAATCTTGTTTTACTATACATGTCTGACTACGAGGACGCCTTCCTGCTGTAGCATCTGTGATTTCTCTTTTTTTAGATGCAATTTCAAAATTGCACCTTTGAATATGTAAACCCGGAATCCACATTCTGTGCTTGGCTTTTAAATTGCACACCTGCAGCATGTGTTTTGAGCAGAGGAAGATTGGGCTAAATGACAGCTCACATCCCTCCTTGATAAAAGGTCTCGCCTGAGAAGCAGGAGCAGACCCTCCTCCTGTTTAAAGGACAGATATTGGATGTTTTTTTTTTATTTGCACTTGAATCACCCCCAATCTCTGAGACATTCAATACTTTTCCTTCTGTTTTTTTTTTTTTATTCCAATGTTGCGACTCTTAGAGTACATTGGCTTTCTATTGATTGTTGCACTAACTTTGTTTTGGACAGATGAAACTCTGTTAGGTTTGATTTCTGAGGGGAGTTCATTGATTTGGATGCTCAATTCTGTCTCTTGTCATCTGGACATGGAAATATGCATATATTTGCAGCTTTAACGCTGCCTGCTTCATGAAGAGCATGCATGAGTTTCTGAGTCATCTGTGTACACCAGAATGCTTTGTATGTCCAAGGACTTACAGCTGCTCTCAGGGATCATTTCTCTTTGATTGATAGCTTGGGACAAAAGATTTTTTTTTCCCTCCACACATAATACAGTGTAATGTGTTGCCATAACAACGTGTGTTTGTCAAAGCAATGGCATGAAAGATGAGTAAATCAGCTGAAAAATTATTTATACTGCAGAGGGTTCTCATGCGGTAGGATCTCTGTGGACATTCATTGTGACTCCTAATCAGGCTAATCAGGAAATTCCCTGTTTGACCTTGTGAACCAATTAATAGCTTGTTAGGGCTGTAAAATAATTCCGATGCAGGATAATGTCAGTGGATGGGAAGTTTGTGGCCTTTTCCTGGTTCAGCGTCGCCATTGTGAACAAAACTGCATGGATTTGCGATTTTTAATTAGCCCTACCCCGCACAATAAGGCTGCGGTCGCCGGAGAGGTGAAGTTTTGTGAATGCAGGAAGTCTCCCAACAACGTAGCATTTGATGAGGCTGTCAAGTTGCTTCGGATCAGCCAGGCACTCAGCGTGTGGCCTTTTTCAATGCCTCTTTATTGGAAAGTTTGAACACATCCTCTCTTACTGTTCACAGTCTCCCCATCACTCAATGACAGCTAAGAACAAAAAACACTGCTCACTTGTTCCCTTTGTACGTTTTCTTTAGTTCCGTTTTTTTCGTATTCTTTTTTTCAGTCAAACGAGGATTGGTCAAAGCACAATCAACCTATTTCTGCAACAAGCAGAGCCACAGTGAATCTTTGCAGGTCTCAAGGGAGTCCTGCCAAGTTTGGGGCTTTTCAGTTTACCCTCTTTCTTTAGAATGGAGAAAGGATGTAAGCTCACTCGCTGAGGAGTACGCCTTTGTCGGTTGCAGGAGACTGACGCACTGCAGGAGTTTTGGAAACAAACCAGGCTGACTCTATTCTCCAGGCCTTGGCTGCTTTTCTCACCACTGTTTTTTACTCTGAAGATACAAGCCGGTCCCATTCAAGCCCCACTGCTTAGCATTTTTATTATAATTAGCAGGGAATTACCTGCTATTCCGCCCACAGGAAAGTATGTCATTTAATCCAAAGCAAAGCACCTATTGTTTGCATTCCTTTAATTAAGACGCACCAAATTTGCTTTTAAATATCCGCTCTGCTCGAAATTCTACTCAACTATTCCCTGTAAGCATGCATTGTAATTTAATTTGGCTCGATTTACAGTGAAGTTCCCTCTCATATTTCCCTGTCATGTTTATTGCTCACGTTTGATGTGGCGCATGTTTGAAATATTTGAGGCTTTTTTTATTTATGATCGTCCAGGGGCCCAAAAAACTGGTAGAAGATGGCAGCTGATTTCCCTGCAGTGCAATGATCAATAAATTCTACATATTAATTAACTTCCACTGTCATCTCCAAGGCCTCTCTCAGGGATAAGCTTGTCTCTGGTCTCATGTCAGCCAATCAGAGCACAGCACGGTGCAGCGCTGCACAGCCGCCCCCACAGCTCCTCTGCGTTCATGAAACAAACATATGTACAGAGGTGCACTTTCTCTGTGAGGAGGTAGAGGCGGGAACTGCAATTTACAAGAAGTGTTTTTCATGTATATCTCTTTTATAGTGTGTGCTCTGTGAATGTGAGACGTTCTAAATGAAATGGACGTGACCTTCTGACACGATTAGATTCTATTAATGTGTAAATGTAAATAAAAGGGGAACATGGCAGATTTTAGGCTGAGGAATGCACGGTTTGCTCACCATCACTGGCATGACGGAGTGCAGAGGGAGCATCTTAAGCTAAAACAATACAAGACTTTGCCTGGAAGCAGCTGACATGCAGATTTTTGACTTCATTGTTGCAGCACAGAGGCTGCAGCTTCAAATCTCTATTAGCATCTCCTGCTAACTGAGAGGCACTACACATGTTAGTAGGCGTTGGATCTCTGTATCCTGCCTAGTAGCCAAGCAACACGGCATGCCACAACCTCACAATCCCAAGTGTTTCTGCGCTCTCAGCACACACAGTCTCACACTCCTAAACAGGATTAAAAAATATTCTCCTCTTTCCGCAACCTTTGCCCGCATGTGATCTTGCCAGAGGATAATAAAACATTTCCCGCTTCATTCAGCCTCAGACGGACGTTTTCCCCCGTATATCATCTGACATCAAAAACACTTAAAATAAATTGCTGTATAAAAATGCAATGTTCAGGCAGCCAATTAAGCCTGATTCTTGAAGTGTTACCCTCTGAGCGTGTGTAATGAGGCCCGTAGCTTTGCTGTGAAGTCTGCTAGCTGCTGTTTGACAAAAGATGTTTTTTCCTCTCATTCACATGGAGCCTAATGAGTGGTGGAGATGTTATTGTCTCTCATCAACAAGTCAGATGATGGAAGAGAAATAGATCAAATAGCTTGATAAATGATTAACACCCTCTTTTTTAAAAAGACCTTACATTTTTCTCCACACCCTCAAATACAATTAAAAGCCACAATCACTTTAGTGAAAACACATCTGGCAAAACAGCTGGAGGAGCAAAAAAACAGCTCGACAAAGCAAAGCAATTTATGGTAATTCAATTTTGATTTTTGACAAGTCATCTTCCCAGTTCCAGCCCTGATACACTCCCCATTCACTTCCAAAATAAAAGTGTCCAAATCCAATTCTAACACCTTCCATTTGCCCCGCATTGAAATTCAAATATTGCCTGATTATAATGTTTAATGTGTGTGCCACCCTCAGCGTTTTGAAAAGCATGTGATATAGGCATGAAAAGGGCCTCTTTTTTTTGCTGTTCGCAACGCTCTCTGAGGCTCTCTGTCGCTTTTTATTTGTGCACCAAGTGCCTGGTCTTGGAAAACACAAGGACAGCTAAGGATTATGTTCTGTATGCGTCTTTCATTGCCTTTAATATGCAAATAAAAGATTAGCTTTGGAGGGAAAGTGTTTGGCATTGGAGGTGAACCTAACCACTTCCCTTCTCACATCAGTCTTAAAGGGCCAGTTCAGGCCTCTAGTTCGATATTGGAGATAATTCAAAAATCTGCATAAGTGCTTTTAGAGTGAACTGTCTCTTTAACCCACCAGTACAGTCATGCAGCCTAAAGACCTACAGCTGCTACATCCAGGTTTCAATAACATGACTCAGTATTACTAATTTAAGTCAAAGGCATGTGTCAGTTTTTCATGGCGAAATTTAAAGGCTGACTCTCTCTGCGCGGCTCAAGCACATCAAACAAAATAAGAAAAACGACGTCTCTGCAATTCATAGTGAAAAGCCGAATGCAGCCGGGTAAATGACTTTGCTATTACACTGTCAGAAAACCATTTCAAATGTGCCATGGGAAGCAATTCCAGCATTTCTTTTGATCTCCAGTGCAGAGGGGAGGAGGAAGGATTAGGAAACATTTCATATCATGGAATTGTGATCCCAGCATTAGAGCTATACAATGCGTGTGCAATGTCAACATCCATAATTGACTGATATATATGACCTAATTTCTGCGTGTGGGCTACCTCTGCATGAAAAAGCACTTGAGGCAGTAATGACGGATTCATCCATAGAGATGAATGCCACTTGTCCTCCTCTTGTGACCCTAAACTCCGTTCACCCATGAGATCAAGTGACCACCACACAAACTCTGAGAGTATTTGTTAATTCAGACTACATTGAATTTAGATCGAAAGCTCACCACACTTATTAAATCAGCATTCAAGGTACACACACTGCTGTTGTTTGGAGTATCGATTCCTCCTGCGTGCGCACGTACACACATGTTGAGACAGTGAGGCGCAGATTATCCAATCAAACGTCCAGGCCGGCTGTGTACAATTGATCAGAGTTCATTTGCTCAGGGTTGATAACCCAGTGGGCATTTGCAGAGTATCTGGCTTGCTGGCTTAGCGGCGGGGTGGTACTGGTGCTGCTGCTGGTGGGGGTCAAGGATTATTGACTGTTGGTTAAAGAAAATAGAGAAATCTGCAGAATGGAGACTTGCCAAATAATTGGATTAAACAAACAAATTAGTGTGCTGAATGTAGAATCAGAACAATGATGCAGCCAAACACTTCTACACTGGACTGTGGGGCTATTTGGAGGTTTTAAAGCTCATTTAAATGAGATTATTGCTCCAGCAATGACCTTGAGTGATTGTCAGGTTTTTTTTTTGCCATTTCTTGTTGCTTGTCTTTCAACCTCCCTAATTGGTCAATGTGTGCACATTTTCCCACAGAGGTTTTGTGTGCACATCCGCCCCTAATGACTCCAGCATAAAGGACATTCCTGCCTTTCAGTCTCCCTCCAAAGTCTGTCAATGAATCCAAACCAGTCTGTGTTTGGTGAGGCTCTGCTTTATATGTTCCTTGACCTCTTTCAGGCCTTCAGAATGGAGTCAGTATGTGCCCGAGCAGCCTAATTGGGTTGACAGCGCAGTGTCCTGCCTCTTGCTCACATGTATGACATCCAGCTCTTTGACAGAGCAGCCTGCCTCTGTGCTCCTTTTGCTTTTGAGTGTTGTAGCACTTGAGTGACTATTTAAACAAGCTACCGTAGACGCCTTGACGCTGTTGACTCTGCTTCTTTTTTTTTTTTTTTGGAGTGTTTGCATTTTTTTATTGTTGAGTTGCAGCGGATGAAATGTGGCTCAGAGTTAATGAATAGATTTTAATGGGCACTCTAGGAATGTATTTGTTAATTTTCTGTCAGCGTGCGTGTGTGTGGTTTTAATGAAGCTAAATGAATTGTGCATTGGGTTGCTGGTGCATGCAGCGTGATTATGTCAAAGATGTGGTGTGTTCGGCCAAAAACATGAGGCTGTATAAGTGGTGGGAAAGAGAGGGAAGGGCAAAAGGGAGGAAGAAGCAAAGTGGAAAGTATGCGAGGCTGGGCTTCATGAATTCATTTCCCTTCTCTCTCCTGTGTCACGGGGACCTCGTCTGAACCCATTACGGTGGTAACAAGGTGACAGCGAGCGGCCTTGCTATGGGTTCTGGCCTCCGGAGCTGTCTGGCTCTCCGTCTATGTTAATTAAGGGAGAGAATGATAGTGTGAGATATAGGGACACTGTTGGACAAAAACGTTTAACTAGACGACCTGAATAAGGACAGTTTCACTCTTACTCTCATGTTTGCCGCTTGCAGGTCGAGCTAAATAGATTCCTACTGTGACTGTGATTCATGTAGATAAGAGAGGTGTACCAATCGCACCACAGACAGACCATAAATTATTGAGACACAATGGGCTTCTTATGTTGAATTCAGTAGTT
Organism: Ambassis agassizii; assembly: GCA_036025115.1. Classification (NCBI taxonomy): domain Eukaryota; kingdom Metazoa; phylum Chordata; class Actinopteri; family Ambassidae; genus Ambassis; species Ambassis agassizii. The sequence goes on from JAVQJX010185944.1 coordinate 14,053, forward strand.
TATTTCATGAGCTGGTCACTGATGCTCTTCAGGCTTAACATCCTTACCGGTACTCACATACACACACAGTAAATATGTTTGGCATGCTTAACTTAACAGAAAGCCTCCTTCTACTTTCCATCTCCACTCTAATGTGGGAAAGTGGCGTCATCTTCCTGTGAGGGAAATGGCATTGGCGAAGTTCACTGGGAGAGCATTTTTAGTGCAAAGTAAGTGGGCGATCAGGAGATGTCATCAATTCCAATGCATGCCAGTTGCCACGGAAACAGAAGTGGAGAGGCTTTTCTCAAGGATCCTGTTAAACATTTAGAGTGTGCAGGGCTCACAGAAAGAGAGAGGAGTTGTGTCGTGGACGATTGTCCGTCTTTTCATCCATGTTTTTTTCTTCCCATTGTATGAATTTGTATGATTAGTTTTAACTTTAAAGCTCCTTTTCTATTAACCAAGAAACACAGTTGGAAGTGATGAAATTATACAGCTCACCACCCT
>JAVQJX010186015.1:0-12644 GCA_036025115.1 Ambassis agassizii
ATGTTGTAATCAAACAACCAGTTAAAAATGCTTATCAAGGACGAGCACAAAGTTTTATGTGAACAAATAACTCAGGATATATGAATATGCTAATAAGCCAATCCAAGGATTTGCTGTGGCTATGATTACATACCCCAGGGGTGTAAAGCAAATAAAGAGTTTAAAAAAAATGTCAGCCTCCTCAGTAATTTAATACTCCCCCAATCTGTTCTACCCTCTCTGTAAGCTGCAGCAGAAGTAGAGTCACTGCTGCTCTGTGTGCAGCGACATCAGAGAAATGTGTTATTTTCCTCTACATAGGAAATAGACATGGGCATGATGGAAATTGCCTCCTTCACAGACCCCTGTGAAGAGCATTTTCATATTTTCATGCCTTCATCATTTCCTTTGAAAAAGGAGGGGGGCACGGCGCCCGCGTGGCACGCAGCGTTTGATGCGCTCACCACCGTGTGTTAAAATGGATCAATGGAAGTAGACAAGAAAGCTGTTGGCAGAGCTGTGTTGTACCCCCACAGTGAGGTGACAGTTGGTTAGGCCAATGGGACAGGAGGTGGGTGGGGGTTAACAGCAAGAAAGAGTCTGTGGTGGTCCCCTTTATCTCCACCCCTCTCTTCTTCTCTTTTCTCTTTGATTTTTGTTGACCAAAATTGACTTGGGGACATTTACTTCATGGATGGATCTTTTTTTTTTTATTTCCACTTTGCTATAAAGTAAGATATGAGAAGTTGCCTCCAAGCTATGGATTAGTTTTGATTATGTGACAGCATTTATCAGTGCACACAGCTGTCTCAGGACCAGTCTATAGGGCCCACACTATGTGGGAATGAGTTGCACTGCATAGAATGCTAATGTTATCAGAACTGTAGCCACTGTGTGAAAAAAATAAACCATACTGGGGTCTTGACATTTGTTAAAGGAATAACTGGTTATAACATATTATAATGGCCAACAGAATGTATTGAAAAACAGCTGTGACATCAGGGTGTTCTGCAGAGTGTGGGTCAAAATATTGTGTGAAAATGAGTCAACTCAGTCAAACATTATAATACAACATTATTAGACAAACCGTGAGAAAACAATCCAACCTACATGAAGCTTCCTGCAGGGACCAGGCCTCCAGCCCCATCTGATCAGAGCACATTGTAGCAAAAGTTCAGCAACAAGCCAGAACACTGTACAAGATTAAAGACAAATCATACGCCTAGATCTCTAAATCCTCCTGCATAGACTGTAAATAAAGGTGGATAAACCGTTGCTCAGTGTCACCCATGCTGTCATCATCTTGGTAGAGGCTGTGTTTGCTTAAAGCCTGATTTATATTCTTCATCATGTGAATGTTTGGCCCGCACCTTGACGCATGGCCCTACGACGCAGACAGCAGTGATTGGTTGGCTTGGTACTCCCACTATTTCAGACGTGATTTTGGATGACAACACAACAAGATACACTCTCTCTCTGGTGAAGCAGTGTGACCCGGCGGACACAGCGGAGCGACAGAGAAGTTTCTTTTTTTTTAAGATATCATTTAAGATATCTTTTTGTTTTTAAGATACTTTATTGTAATTTAAATCACTCCTATACATTTTTGTATGTATTTTGTACATGCACATGCATAGAGGAGAGGAGGAGTGGGGGCGGTGCCACAAGCAGTCAGTGCCCCAAGCAGGTATGTATAGCAGGTAGGTATCTCGGAGGTGAACTGGCACCTCTCCAGCTATCAAACCACCTCCATGTGTCTTGGTCCTGGGCTGGACTCGAGCCGGTGGCCCTCCGCTTCCCAGCCCAATCCCCTATGGACTGAGCTACTGCCGCCCCTAAAGTTTGTGGGGGTCAAGCGTTAATGCGACCGAGAGGTATAAACCAGGCTTTACTACAGTACATTTTTCAGCCAGGAGGTGTCAGCTTGGGTCTCTGGACAATAAAGAGGACCGCTCGCTGCAACCTTTACTGAGGTGAGGCTCAGCAACAAGGATTCCATTCAGTTAGAAAGAAAGCTTTGTTGTTTTCCTAGTTGTTGGAGGATCCATTCTATAGAGACTATGGATACACATGGCCCACATGTTTCTAGCTTATTGTTAGCTATAGGCGCCCTTGTTCCTTATGCTGCTGTTACACCAACTTAATTACCCTGTGAGTCAGTAAGTATATAACTGTGTGCACATAATAAAAACACCTTTAATTGGCACCACATTATACCATTTGCAGATTGACAAAAAATAAGTGACAAAATCTTAAAAAAATAAAAATAAACAACTGTTAGTGGCATCAGCAAAAGGAGCCAAGTGACCATGCTGCCCTCTCAGCCCTCAGTTGGAAGGAGGCTGAGAGCCTAGAAGTCTCTGAGGGTGTGAATGTGATTTAGAGATGGTGTGCACTGTTTACACGGCCTGCCTGGAGGGATGCGCTTCTGTTGGCAGGAGAACACTGTTAGCATGGGAGGCACGTCGCTCCGACCCCACTTTTCCTCTCTGTGTCTCACTCTCCCTCTTTCCTCCAGCTGCTCAGGGGCATGCGATGGTCTGGGAAAGATTAATGCATCTTCAACGGCATGCCGTGAAATCAAATTAGTGTACTCTGATCCAGAGACGTGGAGGTCTTAGGCCAGAGCTGCAGCAGGGACAATTCCTCAATAACCTACAGCTTTTCAGCGCCTCCATGGAAGCTCCAGTCTGTTGATTATTCAATAGCAGACATGCATTTGTTTTGACTTTGTGCTTTTTAGTGGCAGACGCTCTCAGTGTGTTATTGATTTACAGATTTGTCTGCATAATTATCACAACCCGTTAGACTCAGGGATTTTTTTCTTAAACACATTGATTTCTAACTCAATGCAATGGATCATTAAATTATATTAAGAAATATGGAAAACAAAACCACTCGTCACAATGTCACTGTGCATTAGCCGAGACATACAAGCCATCATGCAGGTTTCCATACAATTCGGTCAAGGATGAACACCTATCCACACACAATATGCTGTTAAAATTGGATTTTGTGGGGGAAATAAGGGGATTATTGCTCCTTCAGTGTTCTGTTTCTGTACACTGTTTCTTGTCTGTCTCATATTTGATCATGTAATCAGGCAAGGAAAGATGGTGTCATTCACAGAGCTTACAGAGTAATTACCTGACGATTTTTCCATTGGAAGTGTGTGTATGAGCAGTGTGTGTGTGTGTAGAGTCTGTCCTTGGATATGGAAATTCACAATTATCCCATGTGAGCTGCTAAAGCAGGCTAGGTCACGTCGTCCACCTTTAACCTGTAAGCTCTGCACTGAATACTTTGCCCACACTGGCTCATCTGTATTGGTCATTGCCTTTCTGTGTTACAACTGTATCCAACATTATTAGCCTTGTGATTAGTATTGTGTGACCTGTACTCTCCCACTGAGAAACAGGTGAAACGATGCCATTATTTAGCAAATTAGATTTATTCTTGAGGGGCTTGGGAAATGTAATATCCCCTGTAGCTCTTTGAAAATGAAAAAAAATTTATAGGAGGGTTATATTCATATATGAAGGTTCATATAGTGATTCATCATACAGTTTGAACTTTTGACCTGCACAATAGGATTGGATTATACCTAATTGATTTTTACAGCTAAGAGGATAATCAAGACAAGCTAAGCGATAATGACTATTGACATTCTGATAAAGTTAACAACAAGTCAATACAGAGGTGCTTGATGTTTGAACAATAAGGGGCAGATAACGTATGATTCACCCAGATGTGATAAGAAGGCCTGAAGCAAGTTTGTGTGAGAAGATATACAATTATTTAGTTTGGAAAAACTGTATTAATGTCTCAAAGTGAGGTGACATTAAATTTTTTGACAATGTTTGGAAAAATACAGAAGACATTGATATTTTTGTAATACAAAATTGCAGTTTTCCACTAACTTAGTATCAAGTGTCACAACTAGTCAAAGGTGCTCCTTCCTAAGAAGTAGATTAAACATCCTGAGTCAATTTGTTATTGTTTCAGTGGATCCTGAGAGATTTCTTCACCAATTTTTGACCACAAATGAGACTCAGGTCTACCACATTCAACCAAAAGAAATGAATGATGAAGCTGCTTGGATGAGCAGCGAAGTCTTCAAGAAAACTCTACAAGTCCAGATGCCTTGCTTCAACTCTTTTTGAATGAAAATGACCTGGATGACTGAGAACCTTCACCGACACAACACTTGAAGAAGCCAGATTAGTGAGGTCTGCATCAAGGTGACAGCCACTGTTTCTCAGATGCAAAGGGAGTGATACTGGTGGACGACCTGGCAAAGAGTCACCTTAATACAAGGGCTACCAGAGACAGCTATGGGTGAAAATCAAGAAGAAGAGTTCTTCTGCCAAGTCAATAATCCTCTGCAAATCGGTGATGGTGCCCATCTTCCAACACATACCCTATTGGCTCCCTTGGACTACTATCTATTCAACAAGATGAGGATGGACTTTAGTGATCACCTTTTTAATGGTGATGACGATAATAACTTCAATCACTCCTCAAAAGTCACGAGTCAATCAATGAATCAGCTCTCTAAACAGATCCACACCATTTAATTATGCATTCAGTAAGCACAAGCTGCTCCAGAACATCCTCAAATCGGTTTCATTGTTTTGATTTCAGCAGATTTTGTGAAGGTGGAGGTGTCACTATACACAAGGGACAGAGGTAATGTGCCACTTCTGACAATTACAAAGTGCATACGAACTGTTATATTAGCTGTGGCTCTGCATGCTGGTGAAGATAGTGGTAATCAGTCTTAGCGAAGGCAGGTGTGATAGGACATGCAGTGGGCCTAACAAAGACAGATTGGGACCTGCAGGGCACATAGCTATAACCAGCAGATCCTCTCTCACACACGCACACACTCCTGCTTAAAGCTCTGAAATGTGACTGTGCATGGATCACTGCTGACAGGGCTGGAGATACCACACACATAAAACACAGGGGACAAGGCGATGTATATTTCTATGGATCGGAAAGCTTACATGGCCAAGGAGTTGCAAGGTTGGAGCGGGCAAAGTTAATTTAGTGCCTTTCTGGATGGAGACAATTTGAAATTAAAAGCATTTTTTTAGGGTTTGAAATACAGATAGATGAAGTGTACAAGCCACGAAACATATCAATCCCTCCTTCAATACCCTTCATCTGAGGTGAGCCCCAGTTTAAGATTCGAAGCATGTCCGCTTGAACCAGCTTTTGGACAAGTGCACACATCCCTCGCATGAGCTTCTCTTTACCCTATTGACTGGGGATAAGTCTGTCACTGCATCCGGATTAAAGTCTTAAGACTATCTATAAAAGGGGGCCGGGCAATGAGGGGGGAGACTTGTCAAAGATTTGTTTGCTGTCAGGGGCTTGTTTGAGCCACGAGAAGGTATGCCTGCAGAATAGCAAAAAAAAAATAAATGTTTCTTCCTACTCCAAAGTCAACTCAAGATCAAACCTCTCTCAGTAATAATGAAAATCGGGCTCTTAATTAATCATTAGCATCCTGTCATTATTTTAACAAGTTCTAAACCTGGTGCCACCAGAGGCTCTGTAGCAAATCTATGAAGCCCACAGGCGTCCCCTCTGCAGATGCCTCTTTATGTGCCACCAGCCGAACAGGTCACCTGCCAGAGTGTCATTACATATACAGACACTGAGCCACAGCTAAGACACTCACCCCACTTCTAGACCTCACCCAGGAGGGCGATGAAACTATATGGCTCTTACATGTAACATGATGGCAATGAGTAACCTCCAGGGTTCAGACTTGAAGTCAATGCGTAAGTGTTAAAACTTGCAGTTCATGCTACAGCCTCTAGGAGCTGGCTCCAAAAGTGAGTCAATCCTCATAGACTCCCATGTTAAAATGTCCAACTTTACAGTTGATAAGTTTCCTTTTAGCACAAACTGTACAGGAAGTGAATATATATATTTCTTATTACTAAATTAAATAAATGATACATAATTATGGGCATGACCACTTTGACCACACCTTCTTCTGTGACTGCCTCCTTTTCTCCCCCCTCTTTGTCTTTTTAATTATTATTTGGAGCTTTGGCTGAAGCATCAAAGCAACCTGAGCCTCCCACGGAGCATCAAAAGCCCTTCTGAAACAAGGCGTCATCCATAGTTTTTCTCCTGCAGAAGATTTTACATGAACTAATTCAAGGAACACACATTAACACTGTGTCAACTGTCTATCTGTCTTCTACAATACCTGTGATATGCACTTGATTCATACAACCATATGACCACACGACATGCACAACTTTTCAACCACTTGGACATTTTTCTATAATGAGGATGGCTTTCTCAACATGGAGACTGGAAAACATTTGAAAATACAGACAGCTCATGATGTTTTTTCTAAACAAAACATCACAGCACAAACTATTCTGTCTAAACGTGCTGTGTATATGTATCCGGCTGATAAGACAGACTCATTGTTTGTCTCCTGTTTAAACTCAAATATGACTAAAACTTGTGTGGATGCAGGTTGCTGAAGGGTGTGCGTGACATAAATGTCTAGCCAAAAATAAAGAATGCCCAGAAGTCATTGAATCTATTTGCCAGCAGTCCCCGCTCTTTATTTAAGGTCTAATCTCCTTTAGAAGCAATTAGAAATTACATCTACTCTGTTTGACTAGATAAGAGATCAAACGTTATCCGCGTCTTTGTGCAAACAAAATGCTAATGAAAGGCCACCCAACTGGCTGCAAACTGGGCAACTATACACCACATGCAGATTACCTGCCTGTCGACCTGTCCCTAATTATTATTCATGTTTACAAACTTTCATCTCCTGGGACGGACTGCAGAACCAGCTGCATACGAGATGAGCAAATAGAGGCTGCAGAAGCACACAGGAGTGGACATGAATTTATTCATGGTGAAAAGAGCCCGTCCACACAACGGGCCCCTACGTCTCCTTCCTGCCTCCCCAGAGAGCAGACATTTATGAAGACATTCCCTCAAAATCATAATAATAGCATTACCATTCCAAGCAGCCGCTACCTGCGTCATGACTGCATTTGTTGCTCTGCCAACTCCAAACCCAGCAAAACACTACCCCCCATTTCCTGTTTCAGGCGGATGAGCCAAGGTGAGGAAGAGTTCACTGTCTGTATTTCCCAGGGGATGTGTGGAGAGGCGCTTAGCAGCAGCACGTTTTACAACCGTTCTTCAAGTCAGAGTGTCTCCATCCCACCACCCATGACGGGGTGGAGTGACTGACTTGCAGCTGTGGCACAACAATCTGTGCAAGAGGATGAAAATGAATTGTTAAAAAGATAGAAAGAAAAACAGACAGTCCCAGTAGACCACTCTCTCTCTCACACACCCACACACACACACACACACACACACACACACACACAAATGGGTTCCTTTTCATATAGAGAAAAACGCAGCTGTCTAGACTGAAGTGAACAATTCCTGATAGATTCTAATAGATTATTGTGTGGGAATGAGAACATTGTCAGTTTCTGTATTACTTTCATCTCTGGTTGGAGGTGGAAGTCTTCCACTCTGTTCTACAGGGTCATAGGAGGGCTTGAGAATATCCCAGCTTGTCACCGGGCAAGAGGCACGATACACACATGGACAGAAGTCTATCACAGGGCTGACTGAGAGGGACAAACAACAAGCAGTCTCGCACTCATACCTACGGCCAATGTAGATCTTTCCTTGGTTACAAATTGCTGGAGAAATATACATAAATATACATAAATATCCATTGGAGATACCAGCTCTGTCATTAGTCTGCAAGAACGTACTACAGTGCTCTTGTGGACATCTTAAGGCATTAAGAGTGAGTATCCAGTCACTGAGAGCTGACCTCCTCCACCTTCGGACACTGGCTTATCAAACACCTCTCATGTGTACTGCTGGAACATTTTTGGTTGTCATATCCTATTTTTTCTGCACTGGTGGCTCACAGTGTGACTTGAATACATCTTTTGTGCACCCATGAATAAAGACGCCTGTGTGTTTGTGTGTGTGTGTGTGTGTGTGTGTGTTTTTGTTTAGTACTCCAGGTGTCTTTGAAATCAGCTCAGCCTAATAAACACATAGACAATGTCAGTGGCTTCATAACTGATGGCAGCTGTATGCGCTGTCAGCTTTATGTCAGTCAGTTCTATCAAAACATGAATCCCGGTCCACAATTACAGCCTGCTGTCAATGTTTGATGAGGCATTAAGACAACAGAACAAGTTGTCAGATTGAAGCTCACGCTGCTCAGATATTGTCTACATGACATGAAACACACAACGCCTGATTCTGCCTTTCCCATAAATTGCAGCACCGACCACACACCCTGATATAAAAACAGTAAAAGAATGGATCATTTGTGTGACAAATTAATTATGTTGCTTCATATTAGACAACAATACAGAAGGGGAGAGCTGGTCTGATCACTGGTTTGCCCAACACAGCCTGCAAAAGCCTTACACATCAAGGGCAAATGATTTCTGTTTGTTGCAGCTAGTAGCTAAATGGGTGATTAATGCACTAATGAATCATTAGAAGGGATCATTTCGGGTCAGAGTTTGCCATCTCTTGAAGTAATTGAGCAAAATCTAAAGCCAATTTCTGCAGGGCTAGCCTTGTGTCTGACCACTGCCTGTCTGACTTCCAGTCAGGCAGCACCACAGGCTCAGTAAGACCCAATGAAAACCCCAAGAGAGAGGCAGGGAAATGAAGGCAAGACGGAGAGGCTCCAAAAATAATCCTATGCTCCCAAAACAAATTGGCTCTCATCTCCAGTCTAAGTGCTGCAAGGAAACACCTCTGGGAAAAGAATCAATTCCACCTGACCTTCCAACTTAATCACCAATCGCTCCACTGCCACTCTGCTGAGACCTCCAACACTATGAGATGATGCAGAGGCCTCGGCTTCTGGTGAACCAAATGTCACCAGAGGAAGCGAGCATTTTTTTAAATTCATTTGGGAGCAATTATATTTGATGTCAACCACTGCACTTGTTATGATGAAACACAGACAGTGGAAGTCTCTCAGTCTTGGTATGATTGGATCTGACCACTGGTGACAGTCTCATCTGCATAATTTACATTGGTGCATTTGACAGTGAGGCTCCTCAGGGATTCACACTGGTACCTCTTTAAATCAGTATTTGGATGCTTCTACTTACAGATTGATGACATTGTATTTAAGCAGATGACACGATCCCCAGCCTTTTCATGAAGGTTGGTGAAAGGTGACAATTTAACTGCTGTATCACAGCATTTCACACAGCATGACTCTGGTTTGTTCCTGAACAGCCGAGTGTGGGATGATGTGGCGTCTGATAATTAAAACAAATCCTCCTTGGCTATGTTTCAGTATCCAGTCTGTTGATTACAGAACTGATTCAGCATGTAAAAATATGATAAATGATTCTGTTTCTTGATTGATTTGCATATTCATTCATTTTTAATTTATTCAGTCTGCCTGTATTATACTGTATCTTTACTGTTAGCCCTACCTGTGCAGAAGCCTCTCCAGATGTCCTTCACTGAAGGATGTGGGAAAATAGCTTCTGCTTGCTGATAAGCACACCCAGGTGCAGGTAGGCCTCCTGAGACCATGCTGCTTTTCTCCACAACACACAAGCAATTGTCTGCCCTGCAGAAGGTCAATGAGAGAGAGAGAAATCTGCTTCTGTCTGCCTACCTGGGGACCTGGATGTTGGAGACTCAATGACCTGACACCACAGGCCGCTGGGCTGCACCAAGTTAAAGGAGTAAATTATGTATGATCTAGTTTGCAGGTAGCAAATTTATCCTTGTTTAGCTTCACACACTTGAGAACACCAGGCATATAATGAAAGGATAGTGCACTTGTTAAGTCAAACATATGGCAAAAGAAATGAAGTAATGCTGCAGATTGCCTCAGGAGTTTGCAGGCACTATGACTTCCCACTACATTTCACAAGTCAATATTTGCTGGATGTATTGGCTTCAGTAAATACTGCAGTCCACACACGATGCTCATTCCAGCAGACTCTGGGAATAGAGTTCTCAAGCAGCCGTACAGTATGAAATTTGTTGAGTATCAGTAATGACACAAACACAAAGCCGGGCAGGTGGTAATAAAGATCGTCTCTTTCTGCAGAGATGCTTCGCACACCCTCACTCTCCCTCAACCTTAATTTATTCCCAGAGGTGCTATGAGTGATTTTGTCTGTTCTTTCCCTTATATTAAACATCGCACACTATTAGCTCTCAATAATCATTTGCTGCAGCCCAAGACACAATGATTTCCCATGACACATAAAACTGCAATAACGTCAACTCAGTTTCAGAAATAATATTGCCAACATTCTTTTTTATGTGTTTCCTCCCGGCTGGAGAAAATACCTCTGCATGGCTCGCCCACTCTCAGAGGGTGAAAAGAGACAGCACAAACCATTTGTAACTTTCAGAAGTTACAACAAAAAAAAAGTCTTGTTTCTGCACATTTCTCTGAAAATCTATATCAGAGTTCCAAAAGCTAAAGAAATATTTCAAGAGTGAAAATAGGCTACGAGCTGAGAGAGACAGATGGCTTCTATAATGTGTACAGTATTCAGCAGTCCCCTTATCCCCAAAATTGTCTGAATCGTGCAGCATTGTGTCGTCTCTGAGTATTTAAGTTGACAATACAAATATTGCAGGAAAAATTTCAAGCTGTCATTTCGACTGTGGGCTGCCTGATGACAATAATGAGGAACCTCTGTCAAGCCGTGGTGTTTAAATCACAGGGTTGGTTCACACTGTGTTCACATTCTGTGTCAAGTGTGTATTAGGGTGAGTTAAAGAGCAAAATTAAATTAGATGTCAAAAAAGGAGGAAATAGTGGAGAAGCTATTATACAGGGGCAGGATATGGGCAGCTCAGTTCACATTTCTCCAGACACCCACGGCGGACTTACTATGAATTGTAATTGAATGAAAGTTCTGGTGAGGCTGCAGAAAGTCGTCGGTACAAAAGGTCCAGGAGAGTTACTGACATTAAATTAGACTGAGCAGAAAGGCAAATTCCACAGAATGTCAGGTGTCAGATAAGCTGTTATTCCAGTGACCTATCATGGTGTGCAAAGTACATTTACTCAAGTAATGTGCTTCTACTCGAGTATTACTGTTAGAGGGAAGGAGTGAACATTGATCTTTTTTTGACAGCTCATCCTCTGGAGGAAAATGTAACACAGGGCGAATATTTTAATTTCTAGAGTAAATTTGTCGTGTTAATGTTATAGATTATATATGCTGTTTATAAATCGTGACCTTAACTTAAAAGCATTTGTAGCCTTAGTTCAAATATAATTGTGTATATGTTCTTTATTAAAACCAATTCAATCAGTTATGTCACTGTAGGGCCTCTTTACAAGCCATTAACATCCACCTTAGTCTGGATTTGGATAAACACAACCTGCCCTGTTTACTGACCTTGTTTTGCGGAACCACAGGAAATTGACCTGTTGTTCATGTGTGGTTACAGTATATGTGTATTATGTTCTCATTCTTTTACCAAAGACCCACTTCTTCATCTAAATTCAGGTGATTTCAGGATATGTGCAAAAACATGTGTTTCAGAGTGGTCTTACTCTGCCTTTTAGCCTCTTTTTCCAGTGAAGTTTTTAAGCTTGTGTTGATTTAAACTTCCCTCCCTGCTTCAGTAGATGGTGCCGGAGAGCACTGTGAGTCTGTCAAGAAAAAAAAAAACCAACAACCTGATGATCTTTCTGCAGGTCATCAGTGCAACTCTGTTGCTGGAGTCATTATTGTTCTTTGTCCCATTATCCATTGGAGTAAATTAGGAGACTCTTCACTAAGTATATTTCTTATTAGAGGACACTGCGGTCATGTTTGTCTAATTTGTGTCTCTCTGCTAATCTTTATCATCATCCAGCCAGATAATGGTCAAGCGTTGCTGGTGTTAAAGCTTAACTACGCCACTGAAATGAGGTTTCAAATTGTACACCATTATCAGGCAGTCAAATCCCATTACCTCCACGGAGATGTGTTGCACTCATGCATTTTGATAGTACTCCCACATAATAAAGAGAGTCAAGAAGCAGCAAACTGTTATCTACGCTCGAGGCAGGCCAAACTGTATTACCTTTCCATTTCAAAGAAAATCTCAACACTGGATCAGGTTTCACCAGCAGGCAGGTCCAGTGACTTAACCAGAGCTGATCACAGAGAACAAGAAGCTTCACAAAGCTGCAGCTCATGTTGCCCTGTGTCAGCATCATTCTGGAGAAAATAAAGGCATCCTCCACTCCATCAAATTCCTGCAGTAACCTCAGTAGGATAGTTCAGTCAGCATGTGAGGAATGAAGCAGGAGGTGAAGTCACGTAGAGTTTGTTTTTACTGTGGCATAGAATGAACCTGAAACTGGGGAGGCAAAACTGAACATTTCACAGAAAAGGTGAAAGCTATGCTATAATCCTGGTTTCTGTGGTTGAGCTTGTTTGCACAGATACTCATGAACATGATCTGTGAGAACCAAAAACATGCTCCATCCTGTCAGCATTCCACTGGTCTGTACAAACACTTCTGGAAAATTCCTACCTGGAGAGATTACAGAAGAGAAAGTGGGGGGGGGGGGGGGAAATTTGAAAAAAAAAAAAAAAAAAGGGAACAAAAAGGAACTTGATGATGAACACATA
>JAVQJX010186017.1:0-16378 GCA_036025115.1 Ambassis agassizii
AGCTAGCTTCGCAACCCATCTACGTTGTATACAAATGAAACGATCAAAGACTTATCGATACGTTCACTCTCATATAATTGTTAGTATTATGTAGGGTTTATGTTATAATCCAGATAAGGATTGTTCCATTCATTTGCTCGTTTTGTCGTAAGCTGCTGTCCGCTAACATTTTGTATTAATCATTTTGCTGAAAGCTAACCAAATGTATTTCACGTATATCTTCCGAAATAGAACTACACGTAAGATTTGTCCCTTGTGTGAATTAATCAAATTTACGGGATTGAAAATGACAAAGCTATGTGGGTGGCTACATTAGCTAGTCGGCCATGGCTAAAAGGGAGCCGCCCTGCTCAGTTGAATACCTTTGGACATATGGCCCCAGCTGTCAGTTCTCTTACCCTGCATTTATCCTAACTAGGGCTGTGACACAGTTAATAATTTACATTCTGATGGACTTATATTCTCAGTTTGCGTGACAGTTTATTGTCAATGACTAGTGTGATCAGTGCTATGAAAATCCTTGGTATTTACAACAGTGAACGACAATATGTAGTTAACACAGAGTGTATTCTGCATTTAGATGGTAAGACAGTAAAAGCAGATTATAATGCAAAGTTATCACACTTTGTAACTGAGTGCACCAGCAACAGGCTTTGGCAGGGAGGTGCCAAGTTATTCACATACCAACTGTCTCATCACAGGAATGTGTTGCAAGATTGCGATAAAGGACAAAGACTGACACAGTGACTGTCAAGAGTCACCCGAAAATGTCCTGTCCACTTAATATTTATGGCTGGCAGAATTTAAATGTGTTAATTCATATTAAGAAACATGCCCCAGTGAGTCTGTAAATCTCTTAATTCGCAAAAGCATAAAAAGAACTCACTGTCATCACGCGCAAATGCTCACTGGCAGAGTCTGATGACTGCAACCATGGTTAATTTAATCAGACATAATAGTACACTCTGCATATTTGTTTTGTTGTTTGGAATCAAACAACAAGAAGTGGACTAGACCTAGCTCTAATGCTACTCTGACACAGCAACATCGAACTAGGGACAAGTCTTCCAGCTCCAAAAATACTCCATACACATCCTCATGGCAAGTCACTTTACACAGCCTCTTTTTAATGGTATTCTTAAGAAAAGCTTCCTAGCCACAGATATTCACTTCTAGCTATATGGGCTTCTCTTAATTCAAAATCCTATGCTTCTTCAAACACCATCTCTGCATCTACAGCCTACAAATTGTCCTCCTTGTTACTATAACTGTAGGGTGACCGTGACCCAAATAGAAAATAGGCCTCCTGTCTCCAGGCCTGTCAGGTTAGCTGTTTATCCTGCAGTTCTACTTAATGCTGCTAACTCATTGTCATTCTACTACATCGACTGCTTTCAGTCGTTTTCTGTCTGTTTATTCCGTCTCTATGTTCTGTGTGATTCTACATTACATTGACTGCTCAGCCATTATCATGATGCACTTCCTGGCAGACCATCTTCCAATTTTGTCTGCTCACTGTTGATGGCATCTTAATGATTGTTGATCAATGTTATGCCCTTTAGCAACCCGGCAATATGTCGACATTTACTAAACCCAAGCTCAAGGTAACCATGTTTGTGTGTATGTGCCTCTTTTGTGTTAGTGTGTACCTCTGTGTGTCTGTGTGTCCAACGTGCCCTGTAATTTCTTTACAAAAGAAAATTTAAGAGATGTATAAAGCACTGGTGATGTTTTGCTGAGTAAAGGGATGGGAAAAGGGGATGGAGGGAGGGGTTGGAGTTGCGGAGCTGAGAGAGACGCATAGGCTGGGCTACATCTTGGCTTGCTCTTTTGTACAGCATAGTCACTGCAGGTGCAATGCGTCTGTCTGTGCTACAGAGTCAGTTAGGTCTTTCTACCTCATGAGTATTTAGATGACTTTGCCACATATGTAGCCTTCAGATCCAAGACACAAGAAAACGTCAGGACCAGGCTAAACATTTGAAGTGCGTATGGTTTACTTTTGCAATGTTTTCAAAATGTAATGTTTGCTGTGATGCGCATGTCTTCAGGATTTGGAAAATGGACAGGACCTGACTTGTGCATGAGTTTGTCTAAGTTTCTGTCGGGCTTTGTGCTGGGGGAGTCCTTTCCTCTCAGGGAATAACTGCAGTCTAATACTTTCAGTACTTAGTTGATTTTTTTTGTGCATGTTTGTTGCTGGTGTGAAATTTCTCTGCATGAAAGTTGAAATTGAAATTTGCTTTGCTTTATGAAGTATGTCAGATAATGATAATTTCATTTGTTTTCAGTCATTCATCCTGGATTCATTTGCTTCCTTGTTACATTGTAATAATTACCTTAAGTAGCGAAACACCATCTCTGGAGTTTTTAATTGTTGCATTTCAGATGGTTTTAACAATTGTTCCGTTGAGTAATGAATTGCTACGAACCTACTAAAAGATTCTGAAGGAAGAGCAGTGAGTATCTGTAAAGTCTTCTCTGTGCACCAATACTATAAAACAAAGATAATGTTGTCAGCTGTACAAACTTACTTTGAAGACAAGGAAAAGGCATGTTTTTGCTGTTAAGTTATCTCCTTAGTTTTTCAATTGGGAAGTCTCTTTGTCTCCTGTCATGGGACTCTCCCATTTCCTGCACATTCCTTTAGCTTCCACCCTCCCGGGATGGCGTCATTGTGACCCCCTATTCATAACACAAACTGTAGTTCACCATAGAAACTGGGAGTTACTAAGTATATTACTTCATCCATTCCTCTGTGAACTTCTGCAGAGGGCAGTGAAAGGGCAGTGCATTCTTTGAATCTACTGGAAAGGGGCTGTATTGTTATAGCCCATGTTGATCTTGTCAAATATGCACAAGCTGTGGTTTAAAGCAGAGAAATTTTATACATGTCCCTCCCTTTCGCAATATTTCGTTCATTATTGAACAATGGACGCATAGACTCGTCTATAAAACACATGTGAATATATTTTGTGCATCTATCCACCCACACCATCTTGTGGCAGAGCAAATTTTATAAGTGCTTAGTGCTTCTAAAAATATATCTATGCACTGGATCTTTGGTAGAAGCCTGGTTTTAGCAGAAGAATGATAAAAGTATGGATGTGCTTCATTGTTTTCAATCATGAAAATCCTGATTTCTTTTTTCTGTTGACCATAAAATGAACAATGAGGGATTTGCAACCTTTAGTAGTCGTCCCGCTTTTTTGTCCATGATCTTTTGCTAACAGACATGTTGTTCTTAGTTACACTAGCTTAGCATTTACAGCCTATGTGCCTGTAAAAGTGGATAATTGGACTTTGAGTGCTGCTGCAGACTTTCACCGTCACATGGAACTAGTATCATTCAAGGTTCCCCACCCAATATTAAATTTTAAGTATGCCAAGAATAAAGGGGCAAGTGTTATATGATCACAACCATCCTTGGAATAGGAGCTGGCAGTATTGTTGCCTGATACCAGAGTCTGTGGATGTAAAGTGTAGAGGTTAGAAACCCCCATCGCTGGAAAGCTGTTATCTATTGATAAAGTGTAGGAGTAGGTGCTATCAGCAGTTGCAGTGCTGTATTTAGGGGCGTCACACAGCTGTACACACGCTGCTTTGACGCTAATTTGGGCTCATTTTTCAAATGCATTCAGCTAAAGTCGCTACAGTCCATTCCAATGATTAAAATGAATATTGGACCAAGTATGTTTGTCTCCTGTACCCTAATGCTTGTACACAGCTAGTCCTCTTAAATAAAGGTAATCTCTTTATTTAATTGAATGTTAGAATATCGCATGGTTGTAAAATGGGCATTATATGTCCTAGTAGTTTTTAAGCCTATCCTCATGCTAGCTATGGTTTGTACCATTATCCAAATGTAGATTTATTATCATCTGTCAGAAGAAAACAGCACTCTATGATGCAAACAGTGCTGTATAGTAAAGCAATTTGCCTCAGTAAAACATGATACTTATGCTGAGGCCTGCAACCAACACTAAAAGACTCTCTCATCCCAAGTGCTACTGAAATGCTTTTATGAAATTTGCCCTCTCACTTTCACATGCACTACCTGGCACATTTGTTCTCTCCATTTCATATAAATAATACATTTCTGTTTTCTGTATTTTGTTGTCGGTGGATGCGTCTGGTGTGTCTCTCCTCTTTGCTGACCACACTTGCAGAATGAGACTGAGTCAAGTTAAATCACTGAAATGATTTAAGCTCTCTGTGAACTAGGGCAAGTGGGGAGATGGGGGAGGGATGTAAGCTAGCTTTGTGGATGTCACTTTTTTCAGGCAGTGACGCCCCTAATCAGCTTACAGTATACACAGTCATTCCGTGTTGTTATGTGTGTGGGCTCACTGGGCATGCTTTTCTGGAAACCTAATGGCGCCTCTCAGGGACCAAAGCATCTCTGTCCTCCAGCTCTGGATAAAAAGCCCCATGCAACAGCGCTGCTGACTCCACTAATCCTCCCTTTCAGAGTTGACTTGGTCCAGGTCCAGTCTCACATCTCTCCATTGGTGTTTTTGTCTCACTGTCTGCAACATCAACAAAAACTGATCTGAACTGTTCATCCACACACCAATGCCCCTCACCCTGCACTCAGCCCAGAGCTGAGCTTTTGTTCTGGAGCTTCGTTGACCTTGAATTAGTGAGATCAATATCTCTCTTCCTCTTTGTGTCTGACCTGAACAGATTTGTTATTTGCATTGTTGTGAAGAGCTTTTATGTTTCTCGTGGTCCTTCCTTATGCAATCTAATCTCGGTCATTACGGAGCATATTAAGTCACTGATGAGACTCCCAGTGCCCGCCCCTTTTTCTAGCTTGAGGGATTTTAACCAGATGTGTGTTACTCACACTCAGTTGTTTGTCCCATTCTTAATTTGTTTGAGGCTACACTGACCATTGAGCCACAGGCACAGCGGATAGAGAAGCAGACTCCAGCTATCTCATTGTGTACTGAAGCCTGGTTACTGTTCACAAGCATGTGGAATTTCCGCCCCACCCCCATTTGGCATTTTTAGTATTTCAGCTGTAGGACCCCTGGTTGCTCAGCTTGAGACAGGATGGGGCGGAGGGTGTTAACACAAACACGTCAGCTTTTATGTCTTTCCTTATTTATTAAAGCCAATTTTCTGTCAAAGAAAAACTAGCAGCTCAGAATCCTCTTACAAGAGGCTCTATTATACTATGGCCTCTGGCTTCTCACCATTTCCCCCTTTTTATGACAGAGTTAATATATTTCCATGAGAATGGAATTGCTGTTGTTATTGCCATTTAAATTAAATTAGCAAACAAGGACAAGCTTCCTGACGACTAAAACTCATTTGTTGTTTATGGTGCTTTTCCAGAAAATGGACACTGCAGGGGCCAAGGTGCTGGAGACAGCTGAAGACATCCAGGAGCGCCGGCAGCAGGTGCTGGACCGCTACCGGCGTTTTAAGGAGCTGTCGATGGTGCGCAGGCAGAAGCTGGAGGACTCTTATCGCTTCCAGTTCTTCCGCCGTGATGCTGATGAGTTGGAGAAATGGATCCAGGAGAAGCTACAGATTGCTTCTGATGAGAACTACAAGGACCCTTCCAACTTACAGGTGAGTCTGCTGGATGTTCTGTGTATTAAACAGTGTCAGGCCATAAACCTGTTCACTGTGTACATAAGCTTATGTAAATCATATATATTGTATGCCATCTCTACATAGGGTAAGCTGCAGAAACATCAAGCCTTTGAAGCTGAAGTTCAGGCCAATGCTGGGGCCATTGTCAAACTGGATGACACTGGAAACCTGATGATCAGCGAGGGTCACTTTGCGTCTGAGACCATTCGAGTAAGGAACATAATGACGATTTAATCACCAGTTTATTCATAGGAATAGGAACACACAGACTCAGAAATGCACACTTAAACCTCCCTGCTTTTGTTGCTGGATTCTTGTCCACTTTTAACCCCTTCCATGTGATTCAGTCTTACACGCCTTACCGGACCCAACAGAGACCTATAGTTACAAGTCTTAATATGGCTGAGTATATACAAGTAGGTTGAATTGTGGTGACTCTTGAGTGCTGTGCAAATCTTTACAGATTCATTCCAGTCAGCTTTCTTTTCTGTTATTCTCTTGTATCCTTGCTTTATTGCATGTAATGCGTTTCATAGGTGTCACTCTTAGAAGTGGCTGATCGTGTGGTACTTTTAAGAGTTTAAAACTCTTGGACTCTCTCTTCTTTTTTGAATACAGACGGAAAAGGAAATTTCAAATTTTCAAACTCCTTTTAACCTCAAGTCTTTCCCCCTTATCTTTTTACCACCTTTAAAAATGGGTATCCTCCTCTCTCCTGTGCACTAGACTCGCCTTGAGGAACTGCATCGCCTGTGGGACCTCCTCCTGCAGAGGACCAAGGAGAAGGGCATGCGTCTTTTGCAGGCCCAGAAACTGGTCCAGTATCTGCGCGAGTGTGAAGATGCCCTGGACTGGATCAGTGACAAGGTTATAATCTGAATCACACCATATTAAAGCAGAGATCCCTGAAAGCACTTTGGTCTCCAACTAGTACCTCTTGTCTCCTGTAGGAGGCCATGGCCACTTCAGAAGAGCTGGGCCAGGACCTTGAGCATGTGGAGCTTCTGCAGAAGAAGTTTGAGGAGTTTCAGAAAGATCTGGCAGCCCATGAGGAACGCGTGAACGAGGTGAATCAGCTTGCAGCCAAGCTGATCCAGGAAGCCCATCCCGAGGCTGAGCTCATAGTTCGCAAACAGGATGAGGTGAACGCAGCTTGGCAGCGGCTGAAGAGCCTGGCTCAGCAGAGGCAGGGCAAGCTGTTCGGGTCTGCAGAGGTGCAGCGCTTCAACAGGTAAATAGCATGTGTTCTCCTTTACCACATTGTGTACTGTCTCTGATTACATATCAAGCACTTCACTATGCATTGTACAGTGTACAATGTACATGTGACAAATAAAGTTATGTGATATCTGCAAACATAGATGTCTTTTTTTGTCTTGTTGGTGATGGTACCTTGGTCTGTGTGTCATTCAAACAACAGGGATGTGGATGAGACCATCAGCTGGATCAAGGAGAAGGAGCAGCTGATGGCCTCTGATGACTTTGGTCGTGACTTGGCCAGTGTGCAGGCTCTGCTGCGTAAACACGAGGGTCTAGAGAGAGACCTGGCTGCTCTGGAAGATAAGGCGAGGCTATTTTCCTGTACCCAACATCATCAGTTGTGCAGAACTATAATGAAGCTGAAAATCTTGGGGTACTTTTTTTTTGACTAGTCTCGGTTGTTTTTTATTCAGGTCAACACACTGGGCGGTGATGCAGAACGCTTGCAGGAGACACATCCCCAGAATGCCTCCCAGATCCATCTGAAGAAGGATGAACTCATTACCAACTGGGAACAGATTCGCACTCTGGCTGCTGAGCGCCACGCCCGCCTGAACGACTCCTACCGGTATTATACCTGGCAACAAATTACACAAGCAATACATCAAAAATGCAGTTTATTTTTCATGTTTCCATGCACTTAAGGAGTTAGTTTGTCCATCATTTGTTGGAATTAGGAAGGTTCATTTGTTAATGTAAATATTGGACTGCATGCACATTCCTTCCTCTGGGTCTGCTCACTTGCCCTCTTGTGATCTCTTTTAGGCTGCAGCGTTTCACTGCTGACTTCAGGGATCTAACAAGTTGGGTGACAGAAATGAAGGCTCTGATCAATGCTGATGAACTGGCCAATGATGTGGCAGGAGCAGAGGCTCTGCTGGACCGCCATCAGGAGCATAAAGTAAAATATCTTCTACATGTGTCACAGACTTATACTACTCAAGCTAAAAGTGTAAATGCAAAGCAAAATTTGTACATTTATGTGTTATTTTTAGGGAGAGATTGACGCACACGAGGACAGTTTTAGAGCCACTGATGAAGCTGGCCAGGCCCTGCTGAACACAGGTCACTACGCCTCTGACGAAGTCAAGGAAAAGGTACAAATTCTAGACTTTGTGTTCATTCCCTTGCATCATGGTACCTATACTGGCACACTGTCATTCAACATTTCTCATGTGTATACTGTTGTTTTTAGCTTGGCATCCTTGCGGAGGAAAAGGTGTCTCTGCTGGAGCTGTGGGAGGTTCGCAGACAGCAGTATGAGCAGTGCATGGACCTGCAGCTCTTCTACAGGGATACTGAACAGGTTGACAACTGGATGAGCAAGCAAGAGGTAACCTCACACAAAAGCACACATGATAGCTGTTCTCAGAAAACAGATACAAGTAATGTTTCAATTTCTAATGTATCTTCATTATGTAGGCTTTCCTTTTGAATGAAGACCTTGGCGACTCTCTGGACAGTGTAGAGGCGCTGCTGAAAAAACATGAAGATTTTGAGAAATCTCTTAGCGCCCAAGAAGAGAAGATCACTGTAAGTTACTTTATCTTGCCTGTTTAAGGCATTGACATTCTACCTTCTAGTTTTCAAGCCATTTTTTATTTTGTCCTTTTAGGCCCTGGATGAATTTGCTACCAAACTAATTCAAAACAACCACTATGCCAAAGAAGACGTGGCCACCCGCAGAGATGCTGTAAGTACCACTGTCATCCTCCTTTAAAGCATTTGTAAAAAACACCTAGAAAAATCAGAGGTCAGTAACTCAAAATAAGAACATTTTCTTGTTCTTTCTACAGCTGCTCAGCCGTCGCAATGCCCTGCACGAGCGCGCTCAGTCTCGTCGTGCTGCTTTGGAGGACTCCTTCCACCTTCAGCAGTTCTTCAGGGACTCTGATGAGCTCAAGAGCTGGATCAATGAGAAGATGAAGACTGCCACTGATGAAGCTTACAAGGTAGTTGAAGAGAAGAATTTGATAATTTGTCAGAAACTGCATTTTTTTATTTAAATGTGCACCTAATGCAAGGTTTGTATTCCCTCAACAGGACCCCTCCAACCTGCAGGGCAAGGTGCAGAAACACCAGGCCTTTGAAGCTGAACTGTCAGCAAACCAGAGCCGCATTGATGCCCTGCAGAAGTCTGGCCAGGAGCTGCTGGATGGAAAGCATTATGCCTCAGCTGAGGTAGCTGGCCGCATGGAAGAAGTCAGCTCCCAGTGGAAAAAACTCCTGGAGGCCACTGAGCTCAAAGGTGTGTAGGAGATACTGTTGTTTGTATTGCAGCCAGATTCAATTAAAATGGCTACACAACAAGGCCATTCATGTGTATAGTCGACTTAGAGTGGAGTCTTGCTTGCCTTAACAGCACCACAGCAGTCTAAAGGGCTTTGATTGCATTTTATTTTCTAGGCATCAAGCTTCGTGAGGCCAACCAGCAGCAGCAGTTCAACAGGAACGTCGAGGACATTGAGCTGTGGCTGTATGAAGTTGAGGGCCACCTGGCTTCAGACGACTATGGTAAAGACCTGACCAGTGTCCAAAACCTGCAGAAGAAACATGCACTGCTGGAAGCTGACGTGGCGGCTCACCAGGTACTGTACACTTGTAACTACTAGAAACCCATCAAACACGGTTTGCATGTACAGGAGAGTGAAATGGTAAATGTATATAATCCTCTGTAAATGTGCTTCTCAGGATCGGATCGATGGAATAACAATCCAGGCTCGGCAGTTCCAAGAGGCTGGACACTTTGATGCTGACAACATCCGCAAGAAGCAGGAGGCTTTGGTTGTGCGTTATGAAGCTCTGCGCGAGCCCATGGCTGCACGCAAACAGAAACTGTCAGACTCTCTCAGGCTCCAGCAACTGTTCAGAGATGTCGAGGATGAGGAGACTTGGATCCGTGAGAAAGAGCCAATTGCGGCCTCTACTAACAGAGGTACAATTTACATTTTTAGATTTAAAAGCATAAGATGTGTGTTTTCTTTCAATGGTCAGTTTGTCTGAATAAGTAATGAACTTCATATGATTTAGTACGATTAAAAGATTCTCTTTATGTTTCCTTTAAGGCAAAGATCTGATTGGTGTCCAGAACCTGCTGAAGAAGCACCAGGCTCTTCAAGCTGAGATCACAGGTCATGAGCCTCGCATTAAGGCAGTCACCCAAAAAGGAGAGGCTATGGTGGAGGAAGGTATTTATTCAAATTTTCCTCTTAACTTCATTTAGTGATCAAGCAAGAGAAATATTGTTGCAACATTGATGCAATGACACAAATGTGTGGTACGCAGGTCACTTTGCTGCTGAGGATGTGAAAGCTAAGCTTGCTGAGCTTCACGGACGCTGGGACACACTGAAGGCCAAGGCCTCTCAGAGGAGACAGGACCTCGAGGACTCTCTGCAGGCCCAGCAATACTTTGCTGATGCAAACGAGGCCGAGTCTTGGATGAGGGAGAAGGAGCCCATTGTGGGAAGCATCGACTATGGCAAAGATGAAGACTCTGCAGAGGTACGTGAATATTAACAGTTAAGAGGCATCACAGCATGTGTTTACATCCGTCTAACCCAAAGCTGTATTTTTTTCTTATCAATAGGCTCTGCTGAAGAAGCATGAGGCCCTGATGTCTGATCTGAGTGCCTATGGCAGCAGCATCCAGGCCCTGAAGGAGCAGGCCCAGTCCTGCAGGGTAAGATCAGCAAATCTGAAACACCTCTGAATGCTAAACTTTTTTTTAACTAAATGAAAGATTCTTCTGTGAAGTGAATACAAATTGGTGATATATTGTTTGTTAAACTAAATAGCAACAAGTCGCACCAACTGATGATGAGACTGGGAAGGAGCTGGTTTTGGCTCTCTATGACTACCAAGAGAAGAGCCCCCGTGAAGTTACCATGAAGAAAGGGGACATCCTCACCCTGCTCAACAGCACCAACAAGGTACACAGAAAACCAGATCACACAATGGTGCAACGCCAGGTCATTGCACCATTAATTGGACTTGAGGCTAAAACAACTCTGCCCTACTAAAGAGCAGGTGTGTTTGGTGCAATAGAAAAATGGAGGTTTAGTTATTGCTAATACTACGTCCTCTCCATGGTACAGGACTGGTGGAAGGTGGAGGTGAATGATCGCCAGGGCTTCGTTCCTGCTGCTTATGTGAAGAAGCTGGATCCTACTCAGTCCTCTTCTAGGGAAAACCTGCTGGATGAACATGGCAGCATTGCCTTACGCCAAGACCAGATTGAAAATCAGTAAGTAATCCACAGACAGACCAAACTCCTTTTTGCACTGGAATGTAGTTAACTAACTCATTCCTCCTTTCCCTACTGGATTGAACTCTTTTCACTACTGTGAACTTTCTTTATTTGCCTCAAATCATATTTTCTACGATATTGTTCAGACTAATGATCTTGGTCCTGGCCTCTTTTTCTGTTTCCTCTGCTCTCCTCTTGCTGTATTTAACCACTTAATCTTGTCTTGCTGTGCGTTCGCCTTGCCTTGCCACTGTGCAGGCTTGTCACCAAGGAGGCCTGCAGTGTGTCAGTACGCATGAAGCAGGTGGAAGAGCTGTGAGTAGGAACCCGTGCCCCTCCTGCGTGTTCTTGTGATCGTGATGCCATTTAAATATCACTAGCGGTTCCCCTCTTCCCCAAACATCCTCTCAAAAAATCCCTCATGTTATGTGAAACTGTGTAACATCACCGTCATCTTCTATTCAGTACAGGGATAGAAGTACCTGTGATGTGCTTCTTTCACTTCCTCCTCATCCCAGGCTTGCCTTTGGATGTTGACTTGTGATTTTCTGTCATTTCATATAGCACACATTTTGCTTTGATTAAAGCTGTACAAGCTACATCTAGACACACAACTCTGAAAAATAAATTAGAAATAATGAGCATAAATAAAAGTAAGATCCAGTCCGCATTGGTAAAAAAACCTTCAGGTTGATGTAGATTTTCAAATAACTTGAACTAGATACAAATTATATTTATTAAAACTTGTGAGTGATTGGGTTAAAGTCACTTTTCTTTTCGTTAGCACCATACTGTTAAATTATTGTATAGAGGTGCTTTTGGCTTGGAGCAGTCCTTGGTCATGACGATGGCTGCAGAAAACAACAGTCAAAAAGAATGTATAATATATGTAATATAATGAAGTAGAAAGGTCACAAGTCATTCAAACTCAAACAGTTCTAATTCATCATGAAAATAGCTATTAAGCAAAATCTCAAAATGTGTCACACCATGCAAAGCTGCCCTCTCATGTTCCCAAGCTCCGGACACACAGCATGTCGGTGTCCAGCCACTGATTTTTCTAGTGTTTATCTATCTAATGCTTTTTGTTGTTTCTGTTTTCTAGGTATGGTACTCTGTTGGAACTTGGAGAGAAGCGCAAGGACATGTTGGAGAAGAGCTGCAAGAAGTTCATGTTGTTCCGTGAGGCCAATGAGCTCCAGCAGTGGATCAACGAGAAAGAGAGTGCCCTCACCAATGAGGAGGTTGGCTCTGACCTGGAGCAAGTGGAAGTCCTGCAGAAGAAGTTTGATGATTTCCAGAAGGTGTGTTTTTTTTTTTTTTTTAATGAAACATTTTTCACTGATAATTGTCCTTTGGGCTTCTTGTGCTGAAGAATTGTCTGATCCCCTAATATGATCAATAAAATCTACAGTCCTACATCGACAGTTTGTGGTGTTAGGGCGTAATGCTCACATACTTTTTCACATTCACACGACTATGCAAAGTGTGTATTGTGCCGATTGTTTTAACGTGGTCTGACAGAAGGTTTGTTGTTCTTTCCAGGACCTGAAGGCCAATGAATCTCGTCTGAGGGATATTAACAAAGTAGCATCTGAGCTGGAGTCAGAAGGCCTCATGGCTGAGGAGGCCCCCATGGTTCAGGCACAGGTACACTCAACTTTTCTTTGATCACCTGTATGAGCCATCCTCCCATGTTCTCATGTCCCATTAAGCTGGCAGTTAACAGTATTTTCAGTGTACAGTACTTGAGTTAACAGTATTTGTTTTTTTATTTTTTGTAGCAACAAGAGATGCTTGGTGCTGCTCCTGGCAAGGTTTGAAATAATTTATTTTATGCTGTTATTTTTTGATATCACAACAGTGTGTGCTTACTACTGTTTGTTGTACAGGATGAAACAGATTCAAAGACTGCCTCTCCATGGAAGGTAAGCCTCGTCCAAAATACACTCACAATATTTGCTCTGGTCAGTTCTATGTATTTTCAGAGAAAATGCATCAACTGCAAAGATTTGACAACCTGTCAATCTTGATCTGATACTGTATCCATGCATGACTCTTGGTTTGATGTCTGATACTGGCGTGCCAGTTTACTGCAATCATGTCCAACAATGCATTTTACTGTTATGAGGTGTAATGTTACTTGTCCTCATGGAATATGATTAGACATTGATGAGACAACCATGGAAGAATTTCTGAAGAAGTTGTTTTAAGAAGGATCAGATTTCATGTCTCAGGATGTCTCAATCGCTCAAAGTACTTTTTCTTGATTCATCATAATTCAGTGTTTGGGGCTTGTTGGCTGGTGCCTTAGCCATGGCTGCAGTGCCTACAATGCCCTGCCAGGTGTGAAGTCTTGGTTGGTCTTGGGAGAAGTCCAAGACAAAATGAGAGTTTCCATAATCCTCTTGACTGGTGTGGTGTTCTGTTTTTTTGTTCTCTTTCTTTCTGCCATGTTTCGATCACCTTTGACTATAGAATATACGCTTGGCTGTTCAAACAACGGCTAACTTTAATACTATCAAGGTAAGATTAATTAGTCCATCCCGTCCTCTTTGTGAGTTGTTCCTCCTGTGCCCTGCATCGTGATCAAAAAACTAACCCCCATTGTCATGATGTCACATGATCTGTCCCTGACTCTAGTGGTAGCGGTGTTCACTTGTGTTTGGTTCCATCCTGTCTCCATATGTTTGTCCTGTTATGGTCCATTTTGTTTGTTAGTGCAGTATGAATGATTGCTCTTGTTAGTTTTGTCTTCAGCATCCATTCATAGATCCTTTTTTTGTTGTCATTTGCTTTTGTCCTAATGCTCTGTAATGTTTATATCATGCATCCAGTCCCATGCATCTCACCTCCATTATCCATCTGCTTTATTTGTCCATCACTGTCTGCTTATCAGATACACCATACAAATGAGCACATATATTCTATTTGCATGGTTATGTTGAAGTATTATGTGAAATTTAGCGTTTTTCACTTAACTGTTAAACAAGATGTCTAAAGTTAATCTGGCAGTGCTGTTTAATGTTAATAACCTAATCACCCTGTGAGTCCCTCTGTAATAGAGGGTATGTTGCTGATTCACATGCAGCATTGCAAATCATCCCAAGTTTTGTCAGGAAAGCTGAGGGAAAAAACAAGCTGCATAAGAGCTCAGTAGACTCTGGATGCTTTGTAATGCTGATTTCTATATGCAGGAGCTGAACAATCGCTGGCGGTCCCTGCAGCAGCTGGCCGAGGACAGGAGCAACATGCTGGGCAGTGCCCACGAGGTGCAGCGCTTCCACAGGTACATAGACTGAAAGAAAATAGTATAAAAACTGTGTGACAGAGATTTTGTGTTTTTGTGCTTTATTTAAAAAGAACTGAGTAAAACACTGTTTTCAGATGATTGATCACTATACATTATTTGAGCACATTCATGTTGTGTGCCCTCAGGGATGCTGATGAAACTAAAGAGTGGATTGAGGAAAAGAACCAGGCCCTCAACACTGACAACTATGGCCATGACCTAGCCAGTGTCCAGGCTCTGCAGCGCAAACATGAAGGCTTTGAAAGGGATCTGGCAGCCCTGGGTGACAAGGTCAGATTATCTTGTCATTTATGAGATTAACCAAATTCGTTTTTTTTTTTTTTTTGTTAATTTTTTCCTTCTATTCTACACTAGGTCAAGTCTCTTGGAGAAACAGCAGAGCGCCTGATCCAGTCCCACCCTGAAGCAGTGGATGACATCCAGGAGAAATGCACTGAGCTGAACACTGCCTGGAGCAGCCTAGTGGGGCGTGCTGACCAACGCAAAGACAAGCTTGGCAACTCCCACGACCTGCAGCGTTTCCTCTCGGACTTCAGGTGAGGGGTGGTTGGCACTTTAAATGTACATCTTACTGCTGCAGCCAAGATGTGTGGCATTGATTGGCTATTAACCTTTACACAGAGATCTCATGTCCTGGATTAATGGCATCCGAGGACTGGTGTCCTCAGAGGAGCTGGCCAAAGATGTGACTGGAGCTGAGGCCCTTTTAGAAAGACACCAGGTATGAGATTTCTCTACAATTGTTCCTGTGGAATATAGTGGACATTTTTCAATCTGTCTTTCTTTTCTTATTCCATCTTTACAGGAACACCGCACAGAGATCGATGCACGTGCCGGTACATTCCAGGCTTTTGAACAGTTTGGGCAGCAGCTGCTGGCAAGAGGCCACTATGCCAGCCCTGAAATTCAACAGAAACTGGAGGCTCTGGACCGTGAGCGTGCTGACCTGGAGAAAGCCTGGGTGCAGCGCCGCATGATGCTGGACCAGTGTCTTGAGCTCCAGGTGATCCAGTGTTCAGCCATTAGATGATATCATCATGTATCATTATTACATAGTTGCTGATAACCGTGTTTGTCCATCCACAGCTTTTCAACAGGGACTGTGAGCAGGCTGAGAACTGGATGGCAGCCCGTGAGGCCTTCCTTGCCAGTGACGACAAGGGCGACTCCTTGGACAGCGTGGAGGCCCTGATCAAGAAACATGAAGACTTTGACAAGGCCATTAACGTGCAGGTCAGTACAATGTTTATATTCTGAGTGAAGCTTTTAAAACTGATCAGTGATTCATTTTTTTAAACATTAAATGTTGGTGTGTTGTTCAGGAGGAGAAGATTGCTGCTCTGCAGTCGTTTGCTGAACAGCTGATTGGAGCTGACCATTATGCCAAAGCTGAGATCATGAACCGTCGCAAAGAGGTCCTTGACAGGTAGGACACATCAGCATTTCTACCATGTATTTCTGAAATGTCGAGAAATGTTTCAGTCAGAACCTAAAATGTGCATTTCTCTTCACACCAACCCAACACTTGGAGATCTTGTAAAATGCTTCCATATTGTTTCAGAGCTTCCTTTTTAAAAATAAAATTGTGTTATTTTAAAGGTGGCGCCGGCTGAAGGCCCAAATGATTGAAAAGCGCTCCAAACTGGGCGAATCTCAGACCTTGCAGCAGTTTAGCCGTGATGTGGATGAGATTGAGGCCTGGATCAGTGAGAAACTTCAGACTGCAACTGATGAGTCCTACAAGGATCCCACAAATATCCAGGTACACACCCAATTCACAGATTTTCAGAACAACAGAATTAGCTTAAAAATGTACTATAAATAGCCCACACACTGTATTCATTGAATAAAAAAATATTTAGACAAGTAGTAACTGATTCTAGATCAGGTATTCAGGTCAAACAATACTTCAGTCCTGTGTCTTTGGTTAAACATGCTAATATGTTTTGT
>JAVQJX010186044.1:0-12436 GCA_036025115.1 Ambassis agassizii
CCCCCCCCCCCCCCCCCCCCCCCCCCCCCCCCCCCCCCCCCCCCCCCCCCCCCCCCCCCTCATCTAGATCAACGTCCACATATACTCATTCCAGTAATTTAAGAACAGCTTAAGACAAACTAAAGAGCAGTTGCAATTTATGTTTTACAATTGCATGTTTGAAGCTGATGAAACCAAGTCAGCATTACAATTTTTATGGTGCAACATTGTCATTTTAGAACACACAACACTCTTAATCCATTAATAAATAGATCAACAAGTAATGATGACCGGACATCGTCTCCACAAGCTGCAATTAGTCCTGTATGCACACCGACAGGAGAAAGAAATCCACTGATCCAAGTACTGTAGGGCTAGCAAGGCATTCACAATCCTCTCATGCTCACCAAATAGTTATGTTTCAGGAGTCTCAGATGAAGCGCCTGAAAGTTTCAAGCTCAATCTGGCTCAGGAGGAGATGAAGATGTGATGATCAAACGTTCAATGTGATGGAACAAATGGGAACATGTGTAGGCTCTTTGCAAAATTAAGAGTTCCAGTGATAGTAGATGAGAGACAGGGAGGCGATCATTCAAGAACAGAGAGCTGGAGTGAGTGACCATTCAATCTATGCTGATGGTTAAAAATGGTTGGGATATGAAGGGGGAGAAATCAGCGTGCTTCCAGTTCAGGCGTTGTCACTGGTCTCTACTGCTTGGAATTTGACCAGGTGTTCTGGCTTGTTGCCGTTGCTGTGGTGCTCCCACATCTGCAGGTAGAGCCTCTCCAGGTCCATTGTGTACTGTTTGGTGTTGAAAAGAGGACTGCAGATCCGCTGCTTCCAAACACGTGCTCTGACCATCTTCAGGCTACAGAAAAGAAAGGGTGATCACAAAGGCGAATTAGCATGTGGAGACAAGAGCGTCTTTGGTAAAAATGGACACATTCATTTCTACTTACTATTCCATGTCAGAGCCCAGTTTGACTGCTACGTCTTCATAGTCCTGGCGACTTTGGGCTATTAGCTCAGGGCAGCCAAGACAGCTCAGTTGTGAGGCAGCCACACGGGAGGCAAGGGTTTCACCTACAAAGAAGTTTTATTAAGTTTACTAATCCGTTCCACAGATATTTGTATGACTTCATAGAATTTATTCACTTTTACTTTTGAAAATACTTGTTTTCTGTATTACAGAGCATCCTATCTTTCCCCTAAAAATAGAGTGCCCTCACCTGGCAGGGTGACCATAGGTGTCCCGGCCCAGAGCACATCCATGCCTGTGGTGTGACCATTACACAGGGGCGTGTCCAGGCACACATCGGCCAGCTGGCCTCTTCTCACATGCTCCTCTTTTGGGGCCACAGGAGAGAAAATGATGCGAGAGGCAGGCAGACCCATGTTCTGAGCATACTGCTGGATGTTGGGTTCACCAACAGCAGGGAAGCGAAGTAGCCACAATACACTGTTGGGTACACGTTTCAAGATCTGCAACAGTGGAGTTTAAAAATTGATTGTTTTTAATACAAAGTGAGAAATTACGTAATGTGTGTATAATTATATACGGAGTTGATTAAACACAAGTGTTCTAAGCCTGTCTAACTTACGTTAGCCCACATCTGAAGAGTAGGTGGATCAATCTTATAGAGCTGATTGAAGTTGCAGTATACAATGGAGTCCTCGGGAAGACCATACTGAGAGCGCGTTGTCACAACGATTGTGCGTGGCACTTCTTCCCCAGTGGCAGCTTTGTTGTTTATCTAAAAAAGGGGAAATTCATCTGTAAGTGCTTCCAAGTATTACAACTTATCTAATCTATAGTCAAGATGTGAAAAACATGTGTATACAAGTGGGTCTAAGATATACCTGCGTGGTAGCCAAGCCATTGCTGACAGTAAAGCCATTGATTGTGACTTGGATTTGACCTTGGTTGATCATGTTGATTATTGCCTCAGCTGCCGTGTTCATAGGTATTACAGGCATGGACAGAGCTCCATTTGTGTCTCCAGCCGTTTCCTGGTTGTTGTCACATTTCATCTAGTGATAGAACAGTTACATCATCATTTCTGAGTAGTCCAACACTAAGTCGCTCAACAGAAGAGTTCATAGGTACAAATACTATATAAATACAGTGATAGACATTTGTTCAAATGTTCTCATGAGGAAGATCAATGGCAAAGTGATTTACTCACCTTTATTACTTTGACATCTGGCAAGCTGTCCAAGAAGGCCTTCAGATCAATTCCATTAAGAACAATGCGGTTGTCAAAGATGTGTCCATTAGACTTGAAATCAATCACTGCCTTTTTCTGTGAGGCAAACAGGAAATCACGTTGCAATATTGACTTCATGTTTATTTTATTTATTTATTTACAAATGGCAGCAATGTGACTGAAAGCAAACCTTGAGGTGAGGAAACATGTTGGCATGGTCTCCAATGAAGAAAGTATTGGGCATGTAGGCAAGTTTCTCAGAGTACTGCTCAGCTACTTCCAGTGGTGATGTCTCCTTGTCAGAGATGATGTAGTCCATAAAAGGAGCCCCACTGGTTCCAGGGTAACCCAGCCACATTGCCTGTTGAATGGGTAAAAAGATTGTAAAGATCCATGTGTATCCATAAAATAAAATGAATCTGTCTTTCAGAAATCCCATGTGGGCTTACCTGAATCGGGGCAGGGCGAAGGGCAAACAGCTCATTTCGAGCTCCCTTGGTGTATCCGTTCATGTTGACCAGAATGTGGACACCATCTTGGTGAATGCGATCAGCTGCCTTACCATTGCAAGGGATCTGAAGATAAAGGGAGAAGAGGTTCATTTACAAATGTCATGAGGTTTTATCATCGCAGAAGATAGTATGTTAACTAAGATTAACTTTCACTTTAATGAATTCCTACATAAATGTACAAATACTGGCAAAGAAAAATGGTCATTTAGGTTACCTGGGAAAGGTCTGTGAAATGATGAGCTTCTGCTACCACTTTCACACGGAAGTTAGTACTATCATCAGGGCTGAGCGCATAGCAGAACACCTATGGGGGACAAAAAAAAACATTTTTGTTGTCATTGCACTGTAATAAACACTTCTTTCATGTGTCATTTTACTATAAAGATGACATACCTCAAATTTCTCAGGATTGTGCATTCCTGGAATAGACTGCATCAGGTGAGAAGTTGGGTGATTCCCAAAGTCAGAGCTGACATAACCAATGCGCAGACGTCCCCCGCTGGCCTTCAAATCCTTGGGATGCTCATAAGCAGGTTTGTGCAATGCATTAATCTGTGGAATAAGCAATGATGTAAGAATACAGCAGCTGAGCCAGTTCTGTGTGGACTAAGCTAAACTGACACTACAACATAAAAAAATTCTGTTTAGTCTCAATTAAAGTCCACCCCTTTACATCCCACGTTCATCCATCCTTCATCAGCTCTTCTTCCTTTTCTATAAATTAGAATTCACGTATCTTTCCCATCCCTTACCTTCCCCAAATATCCCTGCAGACAGTCACCGCCATCACCAGCCACCTTCCACCCTCCACCCCAAAATGTAAATTAAATTTTACTTGCTTTGATGAGTGCGTGTACCTTGTCCAGGCAAAGGTTTCCATGGCGTTCAGCAATGGCCTTGCGGAAGTTGTGTGAGAGTGGATACAGCATGCTATGGTGTGGGTGCACTGAGGGCAGGCGATTCTTATCCAGCTGATCAGCCACAATGCTCACAAGCTTTTTCATCCGCTCATCATAATCTGTCCAGTCACATACAATCTGGAGAAGTGACGGGAATGAAACGTCAGAAAATGCCCTTTTCATTTAACAATGACCATAAAGATAGCTGAATGGGTGCGTTATAAAAACATAAAAACCTGTAGGCAGTGAGCCAGGTTGCAGTACGCGTCAGGGAAGTCCGGCTTGAGCTTCAAGGCTGTGCGATAAGATGCAATGGCTTCTGGGATGTTTCCAGAATCCTAATAAATAAAATGCAATACAAACTTAATTAAGACTCAAACACTAAATAT
Organism: Ambassis agassizii; assembly: GCA_036025115.1. Classification (NCBI taxonomy): domain Eukaryota; kingdom Metazoa; phylum Chordata; class Actinopteri; family Ambassidae; genus Ambassis; species Ambassis agassizii. The sequence goes on from JAVQJX010186044.1 coordinate 3,988, forward strand.
AAAGCACTGATGTATTACTTAGTTTAAGAAAAATGGCCACCTTGTGAATAGAAGCCAAATTGCTGTGAGCATCAGCAAAAGCAGGGTTTATCTGGATGGCACGGGTATAGCATTGTAGAGCTCCCTGTACATCCTGCATTTCCTTCAGTGTGTTACCCATATTTGAGTAGGCATCAGCAAATGTGGGGCTGATTCTAAAAATGGAAAGACAAAATTGATCACTTCCTTGAAAAAGCTGGCACATGAAAAAAATAAACCACCAGGATACACAGAGTCCATGTCACTCCTTTTAGCTCAAAGGTTCAAGTTTTACAAAAAGTACAGCTGCTTAAAAAATGCCGGTAGCATATCATTACAAACCTGATGGCCTCCTTGTAATGCATCAGTGCCTCCTGGAGTTTTCCTTGCTGCTGCAGGACACTGGCCAGGTTAGAGTGAGCTGCTGCAAACTCGGGGAACACCTGATGTTAGAAAACAAAGTTTTTAAGAAAACCGTAGAATCTACCATACAAGTTTTGATCACTTCATTCTTGAAAATAGTGACAGTTAAGGCAACGTTAAGTCACCTCTAATGCTTTTCTATAGAGTTGAACTGCCTCCTCAATGTTGCCCTGCTCTCGCTTGATATTGGCCAAGTTGTTAAGAGAGTCAGCATGAGTCGGACAAAGGCGCAAAGCTGTGTTGTAACACTCTTCTGCTTCAGACACCTGGAAAAGAAAAGACTTTTAAGTTAATACACATATTCAGTCAATGCCACCCAACAAATACTGAACATTATTTAAAAAGACCATATGCATTACATTTCCTTTCTCCTTTAGGGCATTGGCCAGATTGCAATAAGCATCAGGAAAATGTGGCTGCAATTCAATTGCACGGCGGTAGGTGTCAATAGCCAGGTCAATGAGCCCTTGCTCGTAGTAGACACAGGCAAGGTTTCCATGGACAACTGCATGGTTGGGACTAAGACTCAGGGCCCTCAGATATCCAGCCACAGCCCTGGAAAAGAACAAGAGTCATGGTTAAAACTTATACTCAATTTTCAGCTGATAATTCAAGTGGATCAACAATCCATGAAAAATGACTTGCTCAATTATTTGCAGTTCTGATATTCTTCTGAAAAATCTGTTTCTTTAAATAAAACCTGTCTGTTTCAGCAGCAAAGTTAAAGTAACAAAGGCAGTTCTGAACCGCAGATGGAATCAGCCCTTCAGCGTTTGATTTGTGTTTTTATCACCGCGTGGAATCCAGGCTCACTAGCATGCCTTACCCATTTGTTGGTCTACTTGTTCCATCTCTTTCCTCCATGTCTTGCCCTTGTTTTTTCAAGAATGTTGTGTTGTCTTTTCATTCCAGGGCAAACATTCAGTATAATGAGTCAACACAGAACTACATCCTGTATTATTTCCAGGACACTCTGACGTACATGAAACTAGCCCTGAAAGAGCAGCTGCCTGGGAACTAACTGAAACTGACCCACAGCTTCTGCAGTGAGCTCTGCAACAACTGCCCTACCTATAAAATGGTATGTGAAACAACTACAAAATCAACACAGACAAGGAGGTGCAGAAATAAACAATGGCTCATTTCATGGGGTGTGACAGGGTGGTGCATTGGAATCTAAAAGCTGAATATGTTGTCAGACTCACCTGTCAAAGATGCGGGCTTCCTTCAAAACATTGCCTAAATTGATGTATGCATCAAGGAAATTTGGATCCAGAGTCACAGCCTAAAAATTGAAGCAAGGTTTACAACATGGCACAGAAATATACAAAAACAGAGCAATGAATTGAAAAATGTTATATGTATGTCACCAACCTTTTCAAAATGGTGTATGGCCAGCCATATCTCTCCTTGGGCATTGAATACACAGCCCAAGTTGCTCCAAGCCACTGCAAAGTTGGGCTGCGTCTCAATGGCTTTCAGGTAACAAGCCTTCAGGGGGTTCACAATGAAAAACCACAGGAAAGTAGGAGAAGAGGTAGAGGTAGAATGGGGGAGGTGTGCAGAAGAGGGGAAAGGGATTGTAAAATAAAAACAAATAGAAGATTGAGAATAAAAGTAAGAAAAAAACAAAAAGGGCAGAAAAAGCAAAATTAGTGACTAATCTCCATGATGGCAAAAAGTGAGTCTACAGCATGGGCTCGCGTGCGCACAAGTCTGCCGCGCAAAGCTGCAATGCTTTTTCCTACGCTGCGCAGATCCAACCAATACCCACACATAAGCCCTCATCCTGCAGTTATGATCATTTTCTTGCCAAATGTAGCAGTTCCTACACCCCATCCTAAACCCCCTCCTCATTACAACAACATAATTAATAGTAGTAACTGAAAGGCCAAACCTAAAGTAATAGTTGGATGAACACTGCTGGAATAGTTTCTCACAACCTGGGATGCTGGGCAGTTTGTGCAGGTGATGGTCCCTGTAATGCATGCGCAACAAACGCTGGCGCGCTGTGTGGGTCTATTGCCACCACAATGCACCATATAAACGCCGCTTGCGTGACCTTGCTGCTGGCAAAGGTTTTCCGCGTTTCTGCTGCGCTTGCTGGATGGCCAGGTGCAACAGCTGCAGACCAACAACCCCTGGCAGAAAACCTGCCACACCAGACTGGCACACACTTGGCCCCTGTGAATTGTTTCACACCTGGAAGGGAAAGAGGTTTGGGGTACATTAACCAGTGGCAAGATCAAGTCTTGGGGCATTTTGGAAGTACAAAACAGCCACTTGTCTCTCAATATTAAATGAGCAAAAAAAGAGGCATTGGAAGTGGTTTGAAAAGCCAATTAGGACTGAAATTTGGAGCACTTGGGAGCGAGGCTGGTTGTGAGTGGGGAGAGGTCCGCAACCAACAGGCCAAAGGGAATGAAGGGATGGGGGGTTGTATGCGTGCGCATTCCGCCTTTCTGGTTGCTTGGAGGATAACGCTGCGCAGCCCCTGCGCTACTGCAGACTCACAGCGCATTATCTGCATCATCATCAGAACGCTGCAACTCCAAATAAAGAAGGGAAAAACAAAACAAAACAGGAAAAATATCCATCATGTAAGAGTTAGAGGGTTCTTACTTGTTTTTCATCATTATTGCTTCCAAATCCAAGTTTCTTTTTACGTAATACAAATTGGGTAATTAGTATAGCATATTTTAATAAATGCTTACTGTAATTTGTTACTTTTATCTTTTGCTCTTCAAAGGAAGCCACAAGACAGAGGAGCTCAAGCATGAAGTGAGGTGGTTTTTCTTTTGTTGGCAGTTACAAACCCGTTACCATATTTTTGGACTTTGTCAGACTGGTGGTCGCAGCTGGCTGGAAGAAGAGGAGAGGACTGAGGCTGCCCTAGTGTTCCTTTCCGCCAGGCACCTACGCAGGAATAGTGTCACCCACCTGAAACCTTCTAAATAACAATATCAGTTGTGGAAAAACCAAAAGAGACAAAATCAGAAAACAAGATCGTTAGTAAAAGTTTTCAAACAATACATTTTTTTTATAAGGAAATAAAACTTGTTCTTCCAAATCACAACAAACATAAAAACTAAAACTCTATTCTTATTTTTCACTCATGCAATGAATGTTTCATATAAAAAAAATACAACAAAAACAAAAAAAGGAATGCTTTAGGATAACTAGGAGGGAAGAAAGGCTTTGATATAAACTGTTTATCCCAGTTGTCCTTCAATTCAATTTCCATATCACACTACAGGAGGGCAGTTACTGGCTTGATCTTGCCCAAATGAACTGATCCCATTACTTTGGGAAAATATTACAAGATTGAAGGAAAATCATTAATCATTTCTTTTCTTTTACTCGTTTAGCAGTTTCATAAAGTATTTTTAAAACTTGATTTCTTTATCCTGCTTTCTTGAATCCTGGCCAATGGGTAGGAAAAAAAGGTCTGTGGTTTAATTATTTGTATCTAGAATCCTCCACAGCTCTGAAATGAAGAGGTCATCGCTGTTGCTGTGCATGTTTTTGTCTTTCTAACCCAGCATCTGGCGCAGGCGGTGGAGTTAGATAGGGAGCTGTCTGCCTGACACCACTTGGATCATGTAAGGCACTTGAGAATGAGCTCTAATAACCCCCATACAGTTAAAGGTGCTATTTAAGAACAGTGGATATCAGAAGAGATAACCAGCTGAACAGAAATCTTCATTATTAACCATAGTCAACACAATTGATATATTTGTGCACAAGAAGCACTACAGTAGTGCTTGAGCACTGACTAGATGACACTTATGGGTCAGGAAGACAGCTCTGAGCGCATACACTCCACCAGTCCTTAGCAAGCGCGCGGGGGGCGGAGCGACAGAGCTAGGGAGCTGTGTGACTCCCTGATGCTCCTCCCCACTCCTGTACCCCCCTCTAGCACGAAATAAGATGGCCTGTAACCAATGTGACAACTCCATATCTCCAGATTTGACCCAACCCAGGCAGCCCCGTATAATAGACAAGTGTTAAAAGCAATATATTAAATTAAAACTCAAAACTCAAAGGGGGAAACCCACGCTGGCAGCAACTGTACCAACAGCACACTGAGATGACAAGTTTGTTATTGGGCACTTTAAAAGCAATAGGAGTATAGCAGTTAGGTTAGAAACCATCTTATCTTTTGCACTGCAAAGGTAAACTAGCTTCTCATCAGTTCATGTTTTCCTCAAAGACCGAGCCAGCATTTTTCCTCCATGTCAACTACATTACAAATGCAGTGGCCAGGGTTAGATCAGCTGTGTGAATTTAAACAAAAAAAAACAGCCTTTCTTCCAGAACAGGGACAGGCTGACCTAATAAAAGGCCCGAGTAAAGCAAAGGACATATTAGGAAATAGTACAGGCTTGGAATAATTGTAATCTGTATGATATAATAAATACAGGAATAATTAACAAAAATTTTTGTGGTGATGTTTAAAAAAATACAAAAAATATTGGTTACTTCATATGGGTGTCCAATGTTTCCAAAAGGTTTCTGTTTAGTTGGGAATGAGAAGCTTGCAGCAACTCACAGTAATGAGGTGATACTACCATTTTGTGTCCTTCACTTAAACATGGAGGTTGGATGCGTTTCAAAAATGTCAAAGGGGAAAAAGGAACAACATCTATGGCCTTAGTGGATGACAAAAAATATGTACAAGAAAAAAACAGAACAAAACAGACAACAGATCTATATACATAGCAACCCTCTGGAACATACCTTGGCCTCTTCCAAGCGTCCAAGGGCTTTAAGCAAATTGCCCAAGTCACTACGCACACAATAAAGATCCTGGATGGGGAGAAAAAGAAGAACATACTTAATTTTTTATTTCTACAAGAAACTGTTGATGCTTACCAACATTCTTAGATGTATGATCATTCAATTGAAGAACTTCATCACAACACTTACAGGGTTGTACTGTAATGCAGACACATACGCCTGGACAGCTCCCTCCATGTCTCCTGCAGCCACCAGAGCTGCTGCCAGGTTGATGTACCCATCAATAAAATCTGGCTTCAATCTCAATGCATGGCGATAATGCTCAATGGCCTCCTGCAGTTGCCCACGCTCCTTATAGACATTTCCCAGGTTGGAGTAAGCCTCAGCCAACATCGGGTTCTGTTTGATGGCCAGTGTACTGAAGTGAGCAGACCTGCAGGACCAAAATAAATCAACATAAAGTTCAGAGGGGAGGACTTAGCAGAGTACAACAGTAGTTCAAAATGAATCACACATAGTGAAATACTGCTGTCAGATGTTACAGCTTATTGAATGGTAAATGGTTTTAACAACTTGCAGGATAAAAACAACACACATCAGGTCACCTACAAAGCAGAAGTATGCTATTGTTATAGCTGTGAATCATAAGAGGACAGAGCAGGAAACCACATAAAACCAAGCAACATGACATCCAGAGGACAGTGCAGCTGTTCCATAGATAGGACCACCACAGGCCGACTGTGTGCACCCAAAGCCAGGACACCCACTATTCTCTGCTACCTGCACATCACATACTGTGCGTTGAGCCCACCCTCCCCACACCTCACCTGTCGAGTCTTCGGCACTGGAAATGGATGGAAGACAGGAGCAACAGCACGCCTGTGTTATCAGGCTCCTGCCTCCACAGCTGCATACAGTGGCGCTCTGCTGCTTCAAAATCTCCTGACTGATACTCTCGGTGTGCCAGCTCAGCCAACCCTTGGAAGGAAAGCATACGTTTTGTTGGTTCTGGAGCACCAACACAAGCCAAGGAGGGGGGAAACAACATGTTAGAGGTGATGGAAGAAATGAAATAGGACATAGAAAATAAAAGAGATGATACTACTGCTTTCACTATGTAATAATGAGTAACAATTCAAACTCAACAGTAAACAAAGACAATGGGGTAGCACAAGGAATAACAATTAGACGGGAACGATAGCATGATACATATTTTGGATGTTTCCTTTTGATTATGTAATGTATGTGAAAGTGGGTTTCAAAAGTAATTTAATAAGCTGTCTTGGAGTATCTTAAATTGTTCAGGGCTCAAAAATGGAAAAATACAAAACAAAATTTGGGACAAAAAAAACATGCATGAGGTGGGGAAAAAAACAGGTGGATGACACATCAACAAAATTATCAGTTCTGGTAAGGATACATCAGGGGCTTGGCAAACAAAGCAAAAACCATACATATGCAAAGCTGTGTAGTATATGCTGTATATGTGATACAGATGACTTTGCAAAATGTTATGTTAAAAGTGTTTTATCCTAATCGCCTACATTTATATTACCAAAAAAGGTTTTTTGCCCTTGGTAATATGACAAACCACAGTGTGATTTGAGGTCAGTTTTTTTACAGGGTTTGGCCGAGACATCATAAAGTTAAAGGCATACTGCTTATTGAACAACTGGGTGCAGGAAGTGTATTTGGAAATTTGCAATATGTTGTGTCCACGTACACCTGCAGCTTGACGCCATTATGTTACAATGATTTCTAGTATATCAGGTTGAACCACCCATTACAGTTACGTCACATAGAGCCAGTAAGTAATAATATAATCAGAAAATCTAAAGTATTATCTATCCAATCATAATGCATAAATCGACAGTAATCAAATCTCTGTATGAAGTTTCTGAAGAAGACTAAAGCAGTGTCTGCAGGATACAAGGCTAACATCAACCTTGGGAACCTGCGCCAAGCAGTGAGAGGATCTGAACGCAGGATCCCGGTTAGCAGCAGCATATTGCGATCTGGATTTCTCACTGTACGAGGAAGCGATTTTCTGCAGGTTTGTAACTCTTAAAGCGACATCACGGTGTCTTCATGCGACGTTTGTTTGCCAATGTTACAACCAAAAGCCCCCCACACACATAACGGAGAGAGGAAACAATGGGATTTTTGGTGGGGGGGTATGAGAGGCTAACTGGGCCTGCATCGCCTGCACCTTCCTGTTTGATAACTCATCAGGATCACAGGTGCGTAACGAAAAGCAAATGGTTGAGAGGATATTAGTCTTTATCTAGTCTTTATAAGCTTTATCGTTTTTCATAGCCGCTCGGTCGCATGAAGTGAATACGGCCGTTCATCCCGACTGCTATCCAGCATCGATTATAGAGAAAGCAACCAACCTGTGCTGTCAGCCACGTTTCCCACTGAGCTCGCCATCTCCTCGGTCTTCGTGTCTTTCACGGTGGTCGTCAATGTGTCTTCTGTTTGGGAACCGTTTCAGAGAAGAAAGTGGGGGCCGACAGTCGTCGTTTGAGGCCAGCACGTTGCCGGGCGAGCTAAAGGAAAGTTAGCTAACCTAACCTATGATTTCCGTACCTGTTCCAGTCCAAAATAATATATCACATTGGTAAGTATACGGCCGAATGATAAAGAACGAACTAGCTTCGTTTCAAAATCAATTTTGTCGTTTTAGAGTTCGAGCTTGTTTTCTCTTCACAACAAAGCAGCTACAGAACACAAAATGGCGAAAGGGGTGGAACTCCTTTTTGGAGATAAAGTAGACCCGGGTATCGAAATTACTATGCAACGTAGCTATGTAAAGTTTTCACAATATGCAAAATGAATAATTAAATGTGAGTAAGTCTTAACTGTTGTTTCCACGCCGTGTGTTGTATGTCACATGAAGTATGAAAAATAAACCGATTAATCGTGAGACTGCGCGGAAGAACACATTGGTGCAGTGAATGCCAAATGGAAGGAGGGGGCAGTGCTTCCAAAGATTGACGACATGAGCTTCCTGTCGGCTGCAACATGGCTGAATGTGTCTGCAGCGTTCATCTGCAGCCTGCAAAGGTGACATAACATATAACTGCAGGATATAATAATGTAACGGTATGTGTAGTAGCTTGTAGTCTAAAGCATTAGACTAATCTCCTATTTGCATAGAAGATTAAATGATATATGAGCAGACGTTTTGAGTACAGTATGCTTATTGTACCCTACTTAATACTTAAAAGTATACTCTACCAAAAATACTAGAGTAGAAGTAGAAGTG
>JAVQJX010186067.1:0-12190 GCA_036025115.1 Ambassis agassizii
TTTGAACATACTTTTAATGTTATTTATTATACGATTTATATATTATTCCCCCCTTTTCTCTTAGTCTTATTAATGGCCTATTAAGCAAAAACATTTTCACTTATTTATCTATTTATTTATTGTTTTTAGAAAGAAATTTACTTCATAGATCACATCAAAAGTCCTCATGTATTGTTTTCAGAAGGCTGTGATTTCATTATTCAGTGTTTTTTAAACATTTACAATATTAATATTAAAATCCTTGCATTGTTTGTGACATAAATTCGGCAATTTGTCATAAATTCAGATAGTTTATGAGGTCATTTCACATTTTAATATGTATTTAGAACCAGACTTGCTATAAGTCTCTTGAATTGGTGTGTAAACTGTTTAAAAGGCTCAGATGAATCTTAACATCAGCACTGTCTCCAGTATCAGCACAGATGTTTCCCTCTGTATTTATAACTTTAACACATATATGTTTATATGTTTCTCTGGCCCTGTTACCTCACTGTAGGTTCATTCAAAAGTCACATTGTGATTCACTTTTTGGCACAAATTAAGCAGATTTTTTCATTAGTTTGTGAAAAATAATCGAAACCGCTGTCAGGCGTTAATGTGGTGTTAGTGTGTGTCTGTGTGGGTGTGAGTGCAGTCTGGGATTTTCCTGAAGAATTTTTAATATTGGTAGGTGTGACGTTTATAACTCTGAGACCAAATCCAGCTGCATCAAGAGCTGCAGGCACCTTTTTTTACAACCCTCTAAATGCAGAGAAAACTTGTTTCAGAGATTAAAACATGAGGTGTTTTAAATTTCATTATTCTAAACGCGGTCAGGAAATAAACACAAGAAGTGTCTGAGGTGGATGTGAAAGGTTTCTAAAGGCTGCAGGATTAAAAGGTTAGATATCCAAAAGTCGGCTGGAAGCTGAGAACCAAGACTTTCTCCTCCTGCTATGAGAGAAATTTACCACATCTACGCGCCCTCAGGTTAATAAATTTACTGCAGCTATAAAGTCAAGCCACATCTCCTGGATTTCAGGCCAACAGGAATCAGGGGAGACTTGCTCAGTCGCACCCCGGTGGTCCAGAGCTCAGGTAGCCTCTGACAGGTCTCAAAAGTCCAGCATGGTTTGGCTCCGAGTCTGAACAGCTCCCTTTGGGCTTGTAGGACAGAAAGCAGCTTAAATCATACGTGTGTCCTTTGTGTGGGCCGATGCATCCATTTAAAGCCGAGCTGTGTATGAATGTGTTTTATAGGGCTGCTGTGTGTGTACACGCTGCATTGCTCTCTGCCATGCAGGATTTACTTATTTTCAAACTGGACTGTTAAACATGAAGTACTGTGAGAGAGAAGCTCAGACGCAGTTTATTTGTGAAATGAAGCGTGTCACTGGAAAAAAAAAAAACACACTTTGTTACATCCTATCAGGATTTCAGAACATACAAAAACAGTTAACCCTCTCCTGGAATAAATCTAGAAAGAGGTGTGCCAAAAAATGTTCAGTGTAATTTAAGCGATGGTGAGGACGGCCCTCTCCCTCTTCCTCCTCCTCTTCTTCTTCTCCTGTAGTCGGCCTGTGGCGTCAGCGAAGAACATCACATCCTCTTTGCTCACGATCTCCCGCTGCAGGAACTGCAGAGCCGCACAGTTAAAGCCCATCACATCCTGTAACAAAGAGGGAAGAAGTGAGGAAGAGGAGGACTTTACAGACACTCTACACAGGGTTAAAGTCTCCTTCTTCAGATGCTACTTACTCTGATTTCGCACACTTTGGATAAGGTGTTGGTTCGAAGCTCGTCGATGACAGACAGCAGCATCTGATTACTGGAGATCTGACCAAAGTGGATCCTGGAGAGCAACAAAATAAATCCTTCATTCAACATTCATCACGGACTTTGAACCATCTTGTGACACAAACATAATCAGGTCCTTACCTGAGCAGGAAGAACAGGCAGCGGCAGACCAGCTCCACCTCCTGGCCCTGCTTGATGTAACTGTTGAAAAGCTTCAGCAGCTCGGGGACGTACGGGAACGGCAGCACCAGCAGAGACACCTCCAGCTCGCTGATGATCACAGAAAACATTTCTTTTGTAAAAACAAACAAAACACTAGAGGCAGATGGTGAGTGACGTATCAGCCAGGTGTGGGGTCACATCCTACCTGGATCTGACCTTCTTGATGACATCTAAAACGTAGCGGGAAGGCTAAAAGACAAACATAAATGAGCTACAAACAGCTCTAACAACATACATTTTGATACAAATATTTTTAGTTACCGAGATATTCCCAAAGGCCACGAGGATCGGGTTGGGTTTTGGTGGAGGAACCTGCAAAATTACATCAGCAGTTATAATCACAAAAACGTTTTGAATATACTGAAGTCTGGACAAATCTTCTGAGACAGTGTGACAGTGAGTCTTGTCTCTACCTCGTTTCCTGGTCTCTCACAGGCATATTTGTACTCTTCCATCTTTCTGGCTTCCTCTTTGTAAAGCTCCAGAGCCTCCATGATTCGCTCTGCCTGCAAAGGGAAAAAAAAACATTAAAAACTGCAACTCTAATAACACAGAGTGAATGTGTACTGATGGCACAAAAAGACTAAATGAACTCACCGCTTTGACCGTCTCGATGGTCTTCTTGCCGGCTGGCGCTGCCTCCCCTGGTGTCTCTCCAGGTACCTGAAGAGTACAACACATTAAAGCGTGTCTGCTGATGTCTTATTATTTGTGTTCTTTTAGGGAATTCTGACACAAATTGTGTAATGTGTCTGAATTCTGTGTTGCTCACCACAGGCATGTCTCCTTTAGCCATGCTCTCCTCAAACTCTGCCTCTCGCTCCTGTGAACATTAAAAACCTTTAAAAACTCTTTTTATTAATGAAATGAAGGAAAATCTGTCCGCCTGTCGCCGGCCTCACCATCTCTCGCTCCTCCTCCAGGATGATGGGCTCTCTGGTCCTCTCCCACAGACGCAGGGACTTATCGTGAGACGATGACACGAGGTGGTCGCCATTAGGACTGATAGCCAGACACCAAACCTCCCGATGGTGGCCCTGCCAGGCAGAGAGGACAGTTAAGAGCTGAGCAACGAGCCGTGCTCACGATTTCACTTCAGGTTAAACACAGTGAAGAGCATCATTACCTCAAGTGTCTGGATGTGCTCGAACTTGTCGGCGTCCCACTGTTTGATCTTCTTGTCCTTCCCTGCTGTGAAGAACAGATGAGTCTTGGGGACAAACTGGAGGAACATGACGCTGCAGAGAGAGGGAGGACAATGAGGGGAGATGAGTCACGACAAACGAAGAAGGAAAGGAGAACAAAAAGGATGAAAAGTACCTGTCGTCATGAGCAAACATGGAGCGGTGACAGTCACCAAAGTCCAAACCCCAAATCTTCACGTTCCTGTCTGCCGAGCCGGTGGCAATGAGTGTGCTGTCCTGGTTCCACAAAGACAGGACGTTTTTTTGGTGGAATAGAGCTGCTTGTCAACGGTGTGTTTGTCTTACGCACAAAAATGCATCAAGTGTTATCTGAAAGCAGCTGAGTACTCACATGTGAGATGTCCATACAAAGTACAGGCAGCTTGTGTCCATACAAAGACAAAAAGAACTGAAACGGCAAAGAGGAAGGCTGTTTAATACAACAGCAACAACACACTATAATGTACACGCGCTTAGCTTCACTTCACCTTCAGTGTGTCTGTGTAGAAGATCTTGACTGTGCAGTCTAGCAGAGAGACAGCCAGCAGTCTGTGGTCAGGAGAAAACTTCACACACAGAACGTCTTCCTCCAGCTGCAGGGTGCGTGTGTGTTTCACCGTCAGCCTCCTGCATCACACACAAGTTAGATTCACTGCTACAGTCAAATCCATCCCATTACATGAAACTCACTTCTGTCCAGTCTCCTGGTCCTTCATCAGCTCAAAATCCCAGAACTTCACCGTCTTGTCTGCGCTTCCTGAGACGACCCCCCTCTGCAAGAAACACAGCAAGTGATATATCAAAGAAATCTAAGGAACGGGCTGAACCTGCAGAGTCGGGTTTACCTGGTCTGGGGCTAAGCACAGGGACCACACTGCTCCATCATGGGCGTCTACTGTCTCCAGCAGACTCCCAGAAGCCAGCTCAAAGATCTGCAGCTTCCCACTCTGACAGGAAAAACAGCACTCAGTGAAAAGATGACAGCATTAAAAATACAACGCGCTCTGAATGAGTGTGGGTACCTTTGTCCCGAGGATGATCTGTCTGTCTCCAGGCACAAATAAAGAGCAGAGGGCGTATTCACAGGCCATGGTGCGAATCACCTGCAGGGTCGACCTGTGACCGAGGACGGGACAGTTAAGAGGACAGATCACCAGCTGTTTGTTAGAGACGTTTGTCCGGCTGTGTCACCTGTTCCAGACTTTAACCGTGTCTCCGGAGGCGGAGAGGACGGCCAGGTTGTCCGAGCTGAAGGCGAGCGTGCGGACGTCCGTGCGGTGGCCGCCCAGCGTGAGGCGAGCCGTCTTATTGGCTGTCGGGGTTTTATCTGACATCTTCAGACTGTAGGTCTCGATGGTGTTATTCTGCAGCAGCAGCGCCACCTTCAGCTCGCCGCCTGCACACGACAGGCAGTCCGCCCATCTGAGAGAGAATTTTACATGTCAGTCAGCCGCCTTCAAACCTCCACGTTCCTGTTTGGCTCCACACCGACCTGATCTTGGAGGACGCTTTGATGTTTGTCAGTCTGACGATCTCGTCCTTCAGCATCCTCTCCACCACCGGCTCTGCTGCAGCCTCGTCACCTGCAGCTTCCTGAGCTCTACAGCAGGGGGCAGCAGCCACACAACAAACCGTCAGCATGCTGACTCCACTAACAAGTTACTGCGATAAAAAAAAACAAAAAAAAAACATGTAACCCTCCCAAAGTCTTACTTGGCTGCCTTCTTTTTGGCTTTCTTCAGCTTCTTTGTCATTTTCCGCTGGACCTCCTCCTCTGACAGCACGGTGAAGAGCTCCAGGACAGAGTCATTGCCCTGACAGAAGAGACGAGAGACACAGCTGCATTAGAGGAAATAAACTGTCAGCAAACACCGTCCCTGTTTGGAAAGACAAACAAAACAAACCAGATAACAAAATATTTGGACTTCATGATTAATTATATTAAACACAGTGGTCCAATCAGGACAAAGATCTGCATTACTGCTGTCAGGCTGCGGTTTTATGCTTCAAGGAAAATTTAACAATACCAGAAACCACATTAAATTCAGTCACAAGACTGAATCAATACTTAATTTGCCAAAGAGTCACTAATGAGGGCCTGTATTAAAACTTCTTATTTCCCATAGCAGACTTTTTCTTTACCTTCTACTTGACATGGTTAATAATAATACAAGACATGTTAGATTATGATAGAGCATGTGTTCCATGTGTCCAGTATTGATATTAATTAGTTCAAATTTTTTGAGGATCACTGTCAGGTGCAGCTGCCTTGTTTTTGTAGTTTTCCCTGCTGAAGGCAGCCATGTTGTTGCGTTCTGGTGCTTAGCCTCTCAGCTGCAGTTTGTATGAGCTGCTTCTGCTGAAGGTAAGCTTCATTTGTCATATAGATTCGTGTTGTTTTGTTCTTGTTGTGTATCCCGGTGTTTCTATGTTGTCTAATCAGAGGCAGCTGGGAGACACGTCAGCACTCACATGGCAGGCGAACACTCTGGCCTTGCTGTCTGCCGTCAGGGAGACGACTCGGTCTCTGGCTTCTCTCAGGATGGAGCCGGCCTTCTTACAACTCAGTATGCGCTGCGGCAGAAAGAAAACGTGCACTCAAACACAGACAGAAAAACACTCATTCCAATGCACTTAGTTGGATCCAGTGTGCTGGAATTTCAAAATAAAATAACACTGAAGGTCCTTGTTGCATTACATTATGATAAAGATGATGTCTTACCTCTTCAACACTTTCATCCACATCGTCTTTGTCATCATCATCATCATCATCCAACAGAGTTTTCCCCTTCTTCACTTTGGGTTCACCCTCTGCTTTCTCCTGTACAGGAAGTAAACAGACAGTTTACATTATGAGAGTATATCCAAATACAGTCAAACTCTCCTGGGAAAGTTTCTGTATGTGCAGCTTTTCTGAGCTTCTCTCTTCCTCTCAGTGAAGCTGCTGTGTTTGTCGTCACCTCGTCCAGGTAGGTGATGTCCCAGGCTCGGAGCTCACTGTCAGCTGAGCCTGTTAGCAGTCTGTTCTCCTGGTTCAGCAGCACCATGCCCCACACCTAACACACACACACACACACACAGGTAAAATATACACTGCTTCATGCTATATTCTCCAGTCTGGATTTGTTTAGTTGCATTTATTGTGCAAGTAGCGCTTCCCTGTTTTTGTAAATTGAAACCTTTAATTTCAAGAAGTCCACACGGATCAGTGTCAGGTACTTACCACTGTACTATTTGGTAGCTGAACTTGTTATCATAATATTTGTGATGTTTGATCATGTAAACTGAAAGTCTCTTTAGTTTCTGCTCCTCACCTCACTGCGATGGCCCACCATGGTCTTGAAGCAGTGCTGTGTGTCCAAGTCCCACCACTTCACAAAACTGTCCTTAGAGCTGTGCAGAAACACACACACAGTGTTAGAAACACTTCATCTTCACACACGTCTTCATCATTCTTGATGATTTTATTTCGATACTGACGCAGGATGTTGTTACATCATATTGCTCTGAGCTCTATGTGAATGGATTGATATTGATCCCCGAAAGGAAATTACAGGCGCCACAGGCAGCCATGAGCACATGGTGGTGGTGGGGGGGGTTTCAGTGCCTTGCTCAAGGGCACCTCAGTGGTAACTCTCCGGAGGTGAGCTGGCACCTCTCCAGCTACCAGCCCACCTACATCTGTCCAGGGCTGGACTCGAACCAGCGACCCTCCGCTTCAAAGTCCAATGCCCTATGGACTGAGCCACTTCCCCCCCATTTACTACAAACAGTAGAGTAAATTATGAGCTAACGAATAACTTCCACTTTTTACAGCCCTTTTTCTGAGTTTGGATGATTATTTTGTCGTGGCACAGCACAATTTTTAATTCATTAATTGCACCACATATGTGAAAATAAGTTGTCAGTATTCTTGTGTCGTTCATTTAATCAGTGAATCAGTGAAAGCATCGGCTAAAAGCTGCGTTACCATGTGACGAGGAGGTTTTTGTCTTTGAGGAACAGCGCCTGTGTGATGACGTCTTTATGGCCCTTCAGCCTGTACAGTCCACACTCATTGATGACGTCCCACACAATCACATCAGTGTCCTGAAGGAGGAGAAACGATAACAATGTTTATCAACACATCAGCAGGCAGAGCCCATCAGACAGTTTATATTCTTTCAGTTTTTATCATCTCATTCTCATTTCGCCTCCTCACACAGAAATAACGACCAGCTTTGTTACCTTGGAACCGGTGACGAGCCGAGCCCCGAGCGCATCATAGTGTATGATGCTGACAGCAGACTTGTGGCCATTAAAGGAGACGTTGCTCTCCCCGTTCAGCAGGCTGAAGATTTTTACAGCACCGTCCTCATAACCCACAGCGATGTGAATCCCATCAGGTGAGGGACACATAAAGGTCACCTCGTGCTTTTGGCCCTGCAAGATCAAGACCTAAACGGACAAAAATAAAAATATTTAACTGCTCCATGACTGAATATGTGATAACTAAACTAAATCGCCCTCACCTTCTCTCCTTTCCGAACATCCCAGATGAAGACGTGTTCGCATGCAGCCACGGCCACATAGCGCCCCTTCTCTCCTCCTCGAAGGGTCACATATGTGATGTTGGCTTTCTGGCTGCCGATAACCCCGAACACTGCACTGGCAACATATCGCAGATACTGCTTGGTCAGACCCATGACCAGCAGCTTAAAGATGATGCGAGTCCTGTTTGACAAAACACACACAGATTAATCATATTTTGCTCACACAGAGTGACTCTATTCTCTTCTGTTTAGTGTTTCTACTCTCCATAATATGCCAACTGAACTTTATATGTATCCTTACACCACAAACATGCACATAGGAAACCCATTATATGGCCAAAGAATATGTTACTCAAAATATTCACATACAGATAAGAAGACAACAACATTCATAAAATAAAATAGACAATAGTCACATTTTTCACAAGACATTTCACATACTTAACAAATGAACGAATGAAATCAACTAAATAAAACACTCAACTACAGGTATCAACGCCGCAGTTTCAAGTTGATTGTATATTTTAACGTTTGAGAAACAAAGGCTTCCACATATGACACAGATTTAAATAGATTAATTGGACAATTATAACATAATTTAGTCATACTCTGACCACCTAAATGTCATGACAGAACTTGTAGTGTTTATGAGCTTTATGACATTAATAACTTGTTAAAGTATGATCGCCATGTATGTAATATGTTCACGAGAGTATTCAGAGAAAACGTATGTAATGCTACGTTGTACTCTTTGGCGATAATACTCCGTTAACTAGTACTACCATCACATTTTAGCGAATTACAAGCCAAGTACAGCACGTTTATGGTCACAGCATAACCCGGGTGGACGGAGATTAGAGCTTGAAATGCGTGAAACCATTATATACGCACCAAACTCCGCCCGCCCATACCGCTCCGTACTCCAAATCGAACACATCTCACCACAGCGCCTCAGTCGCTCCGGTACCCACGTGTTGACGTTCTCACGCAAATGTATGTCATGAAGTCAAATATGACAAAGTTGTGTGTCTCTGTGTGTTATATGAAATGTTAGTGTTTGTGTCGTCAGTGCAGCGCAGTTGTGTTTGTTGATTTTCTCCTCTTACCTCTAAAATGCGGCTCCTTGTTGGCTAACGTGTGTTGTCTTCCTTGGTTGCTGTTTCAGACCAAACCAATCGATCATGACTTCGTATAAAAACATAACATAAGGCGTATTCATAGAGCATCGCTAGGTCATCTGAAAATGCATATAGATAAAATTAATAATACAGTATGTTTATTTAATAGAAGTAACGCATGCGTTAAGCATCTTTTGACGATGAGTGCTCGTTGATCGATTTATCTAAGTCTGTTGCTTTCGCCTACGACACCAGAAAACCTTTTTGTTCTTGGTTTATATAAATTCCAAAATAAACATTATTTTTGAGGCAAGTATGTTATTTTGTTTTATTTAATCAATATTCAGTCACAGTCGGTTCACACAGTCGGATTTTTGCGGTTTGCAATAATGCGTGATTTCTCACGGATCCCTAAACCTCATAGCGGAAGTGTTTTTCACCTATTAGTCAGCTGATTAAGAAGAGACAAGTCACATTTGATTGGGAAAACACGAGCAGTACCGGAAGTTTGTTTGTGTGAGCCGTGAAAATAAAAGCGTGTGTTGTCCTTTTATATTACCGTCATGGTGGAAAAGAAAAGAGTAAAGCATTGGACACCAAAACATTCCTATAGAAAAGTACTATGTGTCGATTAAAACATAACAGACTGTGACGCTTATCGATCTCATGCGAGCAGGAATTTTATTTTGAAATTCTGAACGGATGTTGTTGTGTTTCCTGTAACGAACTTTACGTTGCAGCGTTTATCTCCTAGCATGTCAGCTAAATGTGTAAACCCGGGTAATTTTCACTTTTTAAATGATTGTTTTACACTATAGCGCTTATTTTGAAGTGTCGGTGAAACTTCGACACCGCTTGCGCGTCTAAACTGTCGTGTCGAGACTTGCTGACTATTTTATTTTATTTTTTTTTTTTTTGGCGTGGACATCCCCTCTGCCTGCAGGAAATATAATTGGCTAGGTATGTAACTGCTGAATTTAATAATATTTTTCCTCGATTTGTAAAGAAAATAATCATCCCCTGGACTGAGATAAATATGTTTAAAAAGGAAAGGGAATTGATTTTCTGACAGCATAGTGCTGCCTCCAGCCTTTCTCACAATAAACCTTTTGTTTTGGTTATTTTAATGAGATGCAGCTGTTATGAGGATGTTCGTCCATTCCTGCAGCAGTGTTTTAAAAGGTCTCTAATATTGACTGAAGCTACACTGAAGGCACATCGTTTATCTCTTTGTTTCACCATAAATCACTTTACAATAACAGAAGTCAACTATGTATAAAAGCTGTCACACATTTATCGTTTAATACAACTTCCTGTGTTATTCTGAATTTATTTAAAGCTCTGTGAAATGACTTTCATGCTGCCTGCACAGAGACCCCACTGTCACGTTTAATGAAGCATGAAGCTCATCTTCTTTAACCAGCAGAAAATGTTATTATGCACGAAGGTCTGTATTTTAAAATCAATCTGGAGTATGAGGCTGCTGTAGTGTTTACGGTTCTGCGTAGTTGTTTTGTCTCTATTTTCTGACCTTTATAGTTTACTTGCAAATTAACACTAAGCTGGGTTTTGCACAGGCAGTAAACACATTCTAACAAAGTGCTTTTTCATAGAGATGTCTTTCAGCTGACTGAAATGAACATTTGTACATATTTCTCGTCCTTTTAGCGGCTGGGCTGTGTGTGTTTTATGTCACAAAGTCAAACTTTTTGTGTTGAAGCAACAGGATGTGTGTCTACATTATTCACATCCATATGTCTCAACTTTTTTTGATATCTCAATTAGAATTTAGTGTTTCTGTGTCATGGCAGATGATAAAAGGACTGATGTGATGTATTAGAATCTATGTGTGAGGTTGCAGCGTGCAGAAGTCCCCCTTTAGTCCTTCTCTAGCGCCAGTGTTTGATTTGTTTTGTTTGTTTGGTTACAGACATGTGTCTCTGAGGCAGGTTTTGGATTGATTTATCAATGACTCTCTCTCTCTCTCCTTGTTGCAGTGGGGCTGCTTGGACCTCCGAGTGTAAGCTTGTAGTGTCGGAGGGGATGGATCCTCTGGGTGCTCGCTCCCAGTTTGTGGATATCCAGACTCTCCCTACATGGCAGCAGCAGCTATGCGAAAATGGTGAGGAGCCTCCACAGGATCAGAGCGACAGCCTTCTCAGTCAGCAGGCCTTCCCCTCGCCCTTCCCCTTTAGACCGGACATCAACTGCAAGATCATCCTCTTGTGAGTCATTCACACATTTCTACACATTAGAGGTGCAGTTTTGGTGTAAATCAATCAGCTTTTCGACTGAATTGATCAGCTTAATTTCACTTTTGAGGCTTCACAGAAGTGTCATAATAAAAAACAAGCACACACACACCAGTAACTACTGTGCATCACCAACAGGCCAGCACCACTGTGTTATGTTATATATACATCTATAATAATCCACAGTACTCTCTTTGTGTGTTAATGTTATGTTTAGTTTTTGTTTGCTGTAATATGAAGCCTCCACCAAACATGTGGTTGTTCCTGTTTGGTTTCATGACCAGAATTTAACCCATGCAAGCACACAGTCATAAGATAATGCAACAAATGATCATTAATTACATGTACTACCGTCTTAATTTGTTGTATTAACTCAAGGATAATAGATATTTGTGTTTACCAAATGGACAAAATCAG
The DNA here is from genome assembly GCA_036025115.1 of Ambassis agassizii. Lineage (NCBI taxonomy): Eukaryota > Metazoa > Chordata > Actinopteri > Ambassidae > Ambassis > Ambassis agassizii. The sequence continues at coordinate 11,502 of JAVQJX010186067.1, forward strand.
CAGGACAGTGCAAACATTTCTGTCAAATAAAGGAATGTATGACTGAAAACTATAATGTTGACAGTTTGTGAAGACAAAAGACACAAAGGCGTGAACAGTGTTTGCTGTGTTGCTCCATGCATACATTGCAGAATCAGATTACATTGTAAAAATTATCACTGTGACATAAGCTCATCATGTATTGTCAACATCGCAGTGTAAACGCTAGTCTCTGTTCACACAGCCATACAAACCAGTTCAGAGTCCAGAGCACCTCATAAGTCCTCTTTGTGGAGGAACACATGACCATCCGGAGCCCGGCTGCTTGGCTTGGCAGCAGGGTCTCTGTGAGAGCCTTGTTGTTGCTCCTGTGCTCAGTCAGCGAGTACATTCCTGCTGCAATAACATGACCACGGCATAGAACAAATGACCCTTAAGCAGTTTTTTTTTTACCTTGTGACTGCTTATAATGAAAACATGTCTATGTGAGGCAGGATTAAGAGCCACTTTGAGGAGTTTAAAGTTTAAAAATGCAATACAAGTAGAACATGTTTTACCTGCTGGAGTTTTCAGGCACTTAAATTATTGGTTGCATAGTAGAGGAATAGGACTGGTTCATATCAAAGCTGCATGTATTATATTATTACCTGCAGTGTTCAGCATCACCTGGACTTTAAACACCAATAAATGTGTGTGTGTGTGTGTGTGTG
>JAVQJX010186075.1:0-10741 GCA_036025115.1 Ambassis agassizii
ATCACCTGTTTGATGTTATTTCTCTTTAATTTAATAACATTAGGCTGCTGTTAAAAAAAATATATATGTATATATATATATATATATATATAAAGAATGATATAATTGACTGTATATGAAGGTGAAATTTGTCCAAGAAGGTGAAAGTTTTAATTATGTTTAATTAGTGCCTCTTCAATTATGATTTACAATGCTAATTTAGGGTTTATTTAAAGGAAATGACAGAATGAAAATGGCTTTTTCATAACATCATAAGAGCAAATAGCCTAGTGCTTTTTTTTGGTGGAGGAGGGGGGGAGTGAAGCTGCCCCATTAATGAACATCTCAGCCTAGTTTTTGTAGATATTTTTGGTGTGATGAGTTTTTTTTTTTTTTTCTCTCTCTCTCCTCCACATTTGGAGACCTTAAATACGCAGACATTGTGTCAGATAGTACAGGCTGCCGCGCACTCGGGCTGGTTGTATAACAGCGTCGTTTCACCTCAGCTGAACTTGACGCATCTGGTTCATGTGCGCGCTGCGCAGCCTGCGTGTCCCCGCTGAACCGAGCTGGACGGCCGGCGAGAGAGAGAGACGCGGAGAGGGGAGGAGGGGGGGAAGAGGAGGAGGAAGAAGAGGAGGAGGAGGAGGGGGGGGGGAGAAAAACACGGCGGCAACCAACAAGACTTGTCTAATTCTACACATTTCTGCTTGTTTGTTTTTTATTGTTTCCCGCGCATATGACAGAAGACGGCACCGCCGCGCGAGAGGAAACATAAAGCCCGCGGACAGCAGCGCAGGAAGAGGAGAGCCGTCCAACTTATCGGTGCGTCTGAAACCTTTCCTCTTTGTGGCTTATTTTAGACAAATAACAGCTATATTATATGTCTCTTATTGGATAATATTGACGCACTTAAAGAAGGAAAAGGGGGCGGTTAAGTTTCCATGGCGCGAAAAACATTTTTGTTCACCATAAAACGCGTTAAAAAAAATAAAATAAATGTAGAGAACAAATTCCAGACAGCTCAGTGAAGGATGAAATGGTCGGCAGACTCGCAATACAAGTAAAAGAGGTCGTCTTTTTCGTGCCCTAGTTTCTCTCCGCAGAGACGCGTAATCTTCCCCTTTGTTGTTTCCCCCCCGATGCAAACATAAGATATGCAGCCGGGCGGATCACGTCAATCCAGCGGAAAACAATCACAGCTCTGTCCAATTTGTTGGATATCAGTGAGAGAGAAACAACAACAACAACAGTGCATTTTCATTTTAATAGAGATAATCAAGAGTATGGAGGAACATGAGAACATATGGTAGAGCTGTGTGGTTTCCCTCTGATGTGTCACTGTGGTTTAACCCCTCAGAGAAGTTTTTTTTTTTTTTTTTTGGATGAAATGAATTCATTGAAATGTGAGAGGAGCTAAGTCAGCAGTAGCTAAATGTATGTTTAAAAGGGTTAAAAGGTGTGTGTGTCTTCGTGAGGTGAAGAAAATATATATATAAAAAAAGAGATTCCTTATAAATAATTGCATTTTTTTCTACTCTATGGTCAAAGTCTTGTATAAAAACAAAAAATATGTTTAACATCATATTCCATCTTAATCTATGATAGTCGGATCTGTTGTGTCAAAAGTTTATTGTGTTGTTTTAAGGTCATCCTTAGCTTTCCCGCACATCTGTATTCTGCTTCGTGTGTGTGTGTGTGTGTGCAGGCTGGTTGTCCGGTCCGGTAAGATTCTGCTCGTACCCGCTTTTACCGAGAAGTAAAATCTGTGTTGTTTTTCACATATGGCATGTGTCTTTTTTTTTTTTTTCTCCTCTCTCTTTCAAAGAGGAACAGGACTGTCAGAGGCCGAACGCGGGGTCAGAGTGACCTTTTTGGCCACGGCCTCGCACTCTTTTTATATGATGTATTAACACTCTGATGCTGTGTGTTTATAAAGCACAATCATGGCTATAAACAGGAAAATGCCATTGTGGCTTTGAGAGAAATAATGGAGCAGAAACACAGGTGGCCCTCAGACAATGGACTGAGGCTCATTTCTCTACTGTGAGTCAGTGGGACAGGAGTTTAAAGGCTGTAGAGTGAAAATTGGCGTGATTATCTTCTGGGTTTAGCATGCTACCCTGCAGCTCAGAGCTGCATCAGGCACAATACCGGTAGCATCCAATAGGGAGAGCAAGAGGAAGGCTTCCCAAAATTCTCTCATTTGCTTTCAGAGCAGCTTCGTCCTCCCTCCCACTCCCCACTGCGTCGCTCTCATATCTCACGCAATCGATTGAAACCCTAAACGGCCCGAGCGCAAACCCGTTCCTTTTCTATGAATAGTTGATTGGAACGTGATGGCGATGGCGGTGTGTTGTTTCTTTAAGGGCGTTTCAGGTCAGAGGGCAGGAGGCGGTGGCCTCGCACTGACACCGCCGCCGTGTATGGCATGTTTTGCGCCGTGCAGCACACAGAGGCTTCTGTCACTCCCTAATCAGGTCATCTGGCGTTTTTCGAGAATGTGTTGTGCTTTAGTTTCTTATCCCACTTTTTAAATACATCATTTATTTCGCTGTGTGTGACTGAGCCACCCTGTCATGTTCTAATCACCACAGATGGATGGTGTATTAACTGTAGGTGGGCGTCTGTCACCGATTATTTTCTCCAGTTTATTAATAATGTGTGTGTTTTTTGTGTGTGCAGCAGTTTGTTGTTCTGCTCTTCCCACCAAACACTTCACATTTTAAATCTGTGTGCATCTCAGTTCGGGGCATTTAAGTGCTTGACCTAATTTCTCTGGCAGCGAAGAATCCACTAGTGAAGGCCTTCCTCTGTGTGTGTGTGTGTGTTTACGTGTGTGTGCGCACGCGCGTGTTGCTCTGGGTGTTTCCTCCTTGCCTTTCTAACAGGAAGCTGATGTGGAGTTCAACTGAGGACAGGGAAAAGGCCTTTTCTTTCCACTGTGAATCATTTGAGAGTGAGAGGGGGGAAAAAAAGGGAGAAAAAAAAAAAGGGACCAGGCCACTGCATTGATTCAGCTCTCTACAATCTGGCCTGCTTGTCCCTCTTTTTTTCCCCTTCCCATCTCTATGCTTTCATTCTTTATACCTAATTGTCTATTTCAGCCTCCTTTTCCCCCCCTCCTCTCACTCTGTTGTGTTTCTGTTGTTGGACAGACAGCAGTTTTGGAATCAGTAAGTTTATAGAGTTCATGAAACCTGTTTGAAGACTGTAGGTTGGTGGTGGGAACAAATGAAAACAGAGCTCTGTGGGGGAGCAGTGCAGGTTCTTCCGGCCTTACATGAAGTCTATCGAAACCCTTCATGTTCATCAAAAGCAGCTAATCTCCTTTGCTAGGTGAGACAGATTGAAATGAACTTCCTGTTACAGCCACAGTAACCAAAAAAGATCGAGAGAGTGATTTTTGAAGGTCACCGAGTTTAAATCTCAGACATATTTCATGCACGTTTTTCCAAGAAGTTCAGGCCAAGGCAAATGTTAGAACTGTTGAAACAGCATGACCTAAACCCTAATTGTAGATAATCTCATCCTCAAGGTTTTGTGTACACACATATCGCGGCGAAGACGAAGCATAAGGAGGCGGGTTCAGGGGTGGGTGGGGGGGATATTTGAACCGAAATCAGCCTCTTTTTTTTATGTTAGCAAAAAAATCTGTTGTGCATCTGTATACATTGACATATGGGAGGTTGTCATACAGACAGAAATATTCATGGATACTTGTTTTGGCAGGGGAACAGTGGAGAAGACACACTCAGCTTTTTAATGAACTGTACTCTTCGTGGAATATTGGAGGGGCTTTTTTTCCCCTTGCCTTTGCTTGTTGTGTGTTTATATAACATTTTGTCATGCTTGCAGGGGAGAGGACGAGGGCCCTTTAAGCCAAACCAAGCATAATACCCCTAACAGCATCACAATATGAAAAAAAAAAAAAAAAGCTCAGTATCCTGGCTCTAAAGTTGTAGTTTGTATATGAAAAATATGATTCAGTTGTAATAAATAAAAAACAATTGTGCGATTTAAAAACAAAAACACGTATGTTTGAAATGAAGAACGAATCAATTCTAGCTGGCCAAAAAGCGACGACGTGTAACAGCAGAAGTGTTCCAGTAAGAATGTCCTGTTCCTAGCCAGCGCTGGCACACAGAGAGAGTACAGCACGCAACGAAAGCACACATCCTAATCAATCACGGATCCCTGAGAATTTTTCACAGTGCAAGTTGAAACGACAGAGAGGTGATGTTCCATTATGCTGATCTGAGCTGTTTTTTTTTTTTCCTGTTCTTTTCAGTGTTTTGTCGGTGCAGGCAGCCAGAGAGGAAAGGCCACGACGGAGGCCCGGCAAAGCAGGTGAGCAGGTTTCAATGGATTATTAATAAGCACTGCGATTGATCAGCTGAGATTCAGGGTTGTGATTCTGTGCAGCTTGATGTAAAATCAACACAGAGGAAGTATATTTATGACAGTTTGTCATGCAGATTTCTGTACTGCACACTGTGCAGTCTTGTAAAGGTGGCTTCTATTTGAGGTGACACATTATTTTTGGTACTTTCTGAATTATTTTGCAGATGCATCATACAGAATTTTTGCTATGATGATAATTGACAACTTTTTTTTTTTTTGAACAATTCCCCAATATATTTTTTAACTAATAGCAGCAAAAATCAAGCCCTTCCTGTCGTGAAATTAACATAATAATTAGGTAATCAAATTTGTAATGTCTTCATCTTATTCATGATCCGTGAATGGGCAAACTTTTTTTAAAGTGTAACTTACCACCGAAAACTTGTTTAACCAGAGTGGTTCTCATTTTTGAGCGCATTTTGACAGCTTATATTTCAGTTGCGTTATATATTATTTGAATAATTTACATTGTTGGAGCGCTGTTGCCAAAATTTCACAGAAAACACATCCTTTGCGAAATTATTAATACACATTATTATGTTAAATGCGGGGTGAGCGTCAAAACAATCTTGATTGTGATAAAATACAGCCGATGTGCTGGTCAGTGTTTTCCGGCTTGACAAGTCAAAAGCTCAGAGATGAGGAGATTGTTTAGAAGAATGAGAGCATGTGAGTGGGAGCGAGCAGGCAGATTTTGGACAGAGTAGAGGGGCTTTTTTTTTTGTCGCCCTGTGTTCTGCTCCAGCTTCAGTCCGGTAGCGCTCACACAGGCCCGTTGGAGTGAACCATGACACAACAGTAAATGACCAAGTCAAAATATGAAGTAAAACCTTTCATATTTTGTATCAATATATATCAAATAATATGAAAAAAAAGTTTTATTATAAATACAAATCAACTGCCATGTATAATGCATCATTTTAAACCTGTTGCTTCTCTCTCAGCCTGGCGTCTCATAAAAAATGCATTTTTAATCTAAATGGCACCAACCAGGTTGTATGAAGCCTGAAGAATAAAATGGAAACTGAAATTCAATTTCTAAGAAATCAGTATTTCTTAATATTGTCTCCAGAGTTTTCAAGTATAATTTTCTCAAAGTCTTATTACACGCTCTGGGCATCCTTCCTCATCTCTTGTGAAACTTAAGTGGTAGTAAGACAGAAAATAAGATGATCAATACTCAATACGCGATCTCGGTCTAACATTTCAGTGCAGCTGAGTATATTTTTTAATAGTCCATAATAAGCACAATCATATTTGAGCCGAAGTTGGTTCAGTAACACAGCCAGCACTTTTCTAGAGGAGAAGAGAGAGAGAGAGGAGAGCAGCTAAGGAGTGAAATGTGAAGGAATTATGGGGCGTTTTTATGTGAGGAGATTCTCTGGGAATAAACAAACATGCAGCGTGATCATTTTTTCTTTGATGAAGTTGATCCTGACAAGCCACACCTATGACACACATAGTTTGAATCAGCATTGTCCATTTGTAGCCTTTACAGTTTATACAGTGGCTGTAATGGCGGTTACAGCCTACACAAAATTCAGAGTGAGCAAACAGCAGATACACCCATATAGTGCACTGTATGCTTAATTAAACTGGCGCAGGGTCAGTGTGTCCAGCCTTCAAGGCTAACCCTGCTATAGCACGCTATAGCTGATGGAGAGCAACTGCCGACATGTTCTGGGTGGAGCTCGACACGAACACGCTTCTGACAGTAACAGAGCGTGATGTCTGTGTGTTTGGGGCGGACCGCGCGTTTATTTTCGTCATAATCCAACATGACATATTTAGCATATTAGGAGCTTCACAGGAATAGGAGATTAAGTTCTGTGCGCGTGTGTTTTCAACAATGCTTAGCTGCAGGATATGCAGGACAGAGGAGTTTAAAAAAAACAACAAAAAAATCTGTTTGTGGTGGCTTCGTCAGCCCAAACATGTAATTAAGGTTTGACTCTGGAGCTGGTTCTATCCAACAGGAAAGGTGTTTGCTGAAAAGTAAAAACCTGGCAGGAACAGCGAGCACCGTGTTCAAGTTAACTATTAAGCAAATCTAACCATTTTACAAATTCGACTATAAATGAAAAACGAATCGTACAGGAGTGCAGAAGTAAAGTTGGACAGTATTTGTGAATGGGTTTTAGCCTCACGTGTCTCTGTTCCTTCTGCAGAGTTTTAGCACATGTGTGACCTCTGCAGGTGTCACTTCATACGCAACCTAAAGAGCCACAATGAAAAGCACTTCATGTAGTTTACACCTTTTTTTTTCTCTGTTGTGTATCTACAGTATTAAATTAATTTAATCCTGGCATAAAGCTGTGATTATTAAAAGACATTAAGGCTGAAACAATTTAGAGGCAAACGGAGTCGTAAAAAAAAAAATCTGTATAATTGAGACGTTGGAGTTAATTATGTGATGAGAGGGCTGCAACTAATTATACATGTTCAAATGTACATTTTGGGGATTGGATTGTGATGGCTCTGCTTCCCACTACAGTTAAAAAAAAAGCCTTCATTTGATCGATCCAGTTTAGTGGAGGTCCGGTGGGCAGCTTCCCTCACATCAGGTGTTGTCCAGATGTGCTGGTGAGAGTCATCCAAGAGAGCTCGGCTTCATTTAGCGTTTGTTATACATATATGTATGGCGCTCTTTGCTGCGTTAATCCAGTTTTGTGAGCACAGCTCGGACAGAGGAGTCTGATGCTGAAGCTGCTTCTCAGTCTGTCAGCGTCCTGCTGCTCGCCAAGTTCTCAAGTTTAGACCCCGCCTTTTTAATGACTCGTACGCTCGCCCCTGATTGCTTTATTGTGCGACTTATAATGAATAATCATTTGGCCGCGCTCATTTTTAGCATCTATACAGAAGCGTTTTGTTTTTGTGGGTTGAATCTTATGTCTCTGGTTGTATATCTCAAACTTTTAGTGCGGACGGCCTCAGTCAGGCTCTCTGGCTTCTGTCCATTTCAGTAAGTTTGTAAAATCTTTATATTTTTAACAGAAAAAAACTACAGAGATAGCTGATTGTTCTCATCACTACTGTTACTAACGGAGTTATTTGTTTCCCCCTGATTAATATCATTCATAGCATTATTTATTCTCCCCATGTCTAATGTGTTTCTCTGCCACCCTCTCACTTGGTCTCATTTCATGTTCTTGTGAAGTAGAGTATGATGTTAGTCACAGCAGCCATCCTGCATGTGTGGTATCATATTTGATAACAGGAACCGTTCAGGTCCAGAGGCTTCCAATTACAAAGTATTGCACACATGGTAATTACGGGGGTAAAGTTCAGGGCAGCGAGGTGTGAGGTAACTTAATCTTGTGTGTGTGTCTGTGTTCATGAAGGTTGCAGTAATCAGAGTGGATGATGGCTCTCCACCAGGCAGCCAGAATGAACTGTGCGATGGCAAAAAGAATCTCTCAGACTTGGGGTTGGAGGAGGGGGGGGGGGGCAGCCTCCACAGAGCGCTCGGCCACTGCTGCATTGTAGCCCGGGGCCTCATTTGAATGGGGCCTTTAGTATTTTGTGTGAACAAGTCAGCGCCATTTGCATTTGTTCCAGTCACAAAGGTTTAACAGGTCAATAGGGACTCCCTGGCAGAAAACTAACACGCCAGGGTAACTTGTTTTTTTTTTTTTTGTTTTTTTTTCTCTCTCTCTCTCCTCCTCCTTCCCCTCACTCGCGTCTCCTCCATCGCTGTGGTTGTCAGGCACCCGGCTGGCTCTCCCTGGTAGCATGCAACAACATGCATGTGTGTGTTTAGGACATGGTCGGTAACAGTGGGGTGCACGGTCAGGAAAATCGAAGCTAATTCTTTCCGGGATGTAGTGGCAAAAGTATAATTAACATACAGCAGCAGCTTGTTTGACTGAGGGATTGTTTAGTTTTGAGAGGGACACACAAACACACACCAGCATGTTTGTGTCTGCCGGCCCGAACGGTTTCATTTCTTGGCCTTGGAGTATTTACACTCTTAATAAAATTTGGTGTGGAATAATACATGATGATATGCAGGAGCTGATTGCAGCTCAGCATGGCTGCATAAATTATCATTGTGTCATTTATAAAGATTTAAAGTCACACTTTGTTTAAGCAGCTTTTGTGCATCATAGACAACATATCTAGTCTGCCTCTAATACACGTCATATAAAAGCCCCCTAATTTGTACAGGGTGCTTGTTATGAAGCCATTAAACCCTGTCTGTTGTTTAAAAAAAAACTATAAAAAAAAATATCTAGAGAGTATCAAAGATTTATTGTGATCTTTGGAAGGATAGCAGAATTGACTTTTTATGGTCTTTTGGAGGCTTTTTCGCCATCCTAACAAGTATTTTTCTATCAACTACTCTCCAAAAGTGCAAAAAGCACTTTAAAAACTGCCAAATTTCTTGTCACTTTAGGTGGGATTTAAGTGCAGTCACGGCAGCGGGGAATCCACGCAGATATTCTCCTCGCGCGTTTCAAATGTCAAAAGGATTCATTCCTCATAACAGCCAGGTGTGCGGCTGAGGGGGTCCTCAGGCAAGACCCGGCGACCCGTCACTCACTCTGACTGCACCTGCATCACTAGGACTGAATGTCAGACAGCATGGACACATACCTGCGCTGTTTACTTTAATGGGTTAGGAGACGCCACTCACAAGAGCGCGTGTTGATTTGTGAGTCAAGGTCAAGGATATATGTGTGTAGTTTCCGTAGCCCTTCAGTTAGTCACACCTTCCTCTTCACTGACAAAAATAGGTACAATTTGTGTGCAAAAAGTGCAGTGTTTTACATGTTTGTTGTGTGCATTTAAAATGCAATAAGCTGATTTTTCAAACGTCCAAGAATTAAAAAATATCAGCCTGTCGTTCTGTGGGCCACTGCTGACTCAATCTAAACGATTTGGGGGCAGATGATTCATTTTCTCATCCAAAGAAATAACTAGCTCAATCGCTGTATACGCTCGCCTGCGCGACTTGGCCCACATAGCATAAATATAGCAGTAGATAAAGATGCGCACAGACACGCTGTATATAGTAGGATACAAAACTATGTACACACCATACACAACATGACTGAAACATGCACTGGTAGTGCTGGAGGAGGTTGTTTTTACGGGGACGTTTGACAGACGGCAGAGGAGGGAGAAAGTCAAATACTTTGTGGCAGACGCGAGTCGCAGCCATGCTTCCAGAGCTCCTGTCATGCTGATCTGAACCCAGCACTGTGCTGTATTTTGTTCAGATTGTTTGCACTATTTGGACTTCTGGTGCATTATCTGCATTATCTTACCAAAAAAAAAAAAAAAAAAAAAAAACTTGCTTCACTCAGGTCTCAAGTGAAAGAAAAAAGAGAGAGAGAGAGAGAGCCCAGCATCAGGTGCTACAAGCTGCTAGCCAGGCCTGTGGCCAGGCCCAGAGAGCCAGACCTGGCAGCTCCGAGCCTGCGACGTGTGAAACGCTGCACACAAAGGAGCTCACTCCATCTGTATGCACCCTACATAGGCAGGCTTTTGTTGCAGCCGACAGGCACATGACTGCTAGCATCTTAACCCCTGAGAGCCAGCGTCTCCCCCCCCCCCCCTCCTCTCACTAGACTGCACACTGCAGTAGACGCCACAGAGTCAATACTTTAAAAAAAAAAACACTTTCAATTTAAAGCATCAGTCAGCGATTTCATAGAGATGTATGTGTTTGGTAGGTTTTTCTTCCCAGAACATATATTTAAAACATCAATATAACTTGAGTTCATTTGAATGCTCTGGTCAGGAAATGAATGCTATACATTGTTTTGAAGACAATAATTTGAGGTTAATATTGGGGTCGAGCTCTAGCAGGAGACCACAGAACAAAACAAATTCGCATGAAGTAAAAATATGCAGATAGAAATTTTCTGTGCTTCTTTGTGGATGTACAAAACAATATTTGCGTGGGTTGCGGATCAGTATCCAGTCAAATTGTTACGTGTTCGCTGCCTCTGTGCATTTTGTGTAACGATGTAGGAACGAGCCTCCTGCTGTGATGAGCCCCCCCTTTAAAATCCAGTTCCCAATAAATCAGCGGTTACAGCAGTTAAGAGATGATCCGACGTATTAGCACGCTTCGTTTTTTTTAGGTCATGGTTCAGTAGATCGTTAAGTTACACACACACACACTAACTATGTGCATGTATTCAGAAATGTGAGATAATACATGAATAAACACACACCGTTAGTTTTAATGCACATGTACTTGTCTGCCTCGTGTTACCTCGTGTAACCCCGACAACTCCAGACATGTGTGTGTGTGTGTGTGTGTGTGTGTGTGTGTGTGTGTGTGTGTGTGTGTGTGTGAAGCAGAGAACATGTGAAGGCACTCTCGAGCTCTATGTGAAATCACACA
>JAVQJX010186247.1:0-10538 GCA_036025115.1 Ambassis agassizii
ATTTTACCTTAAAAGAACTTTTTTGTCAAACATTATCCGCAAATATGTTTGTGTATTTGTTGTTATTGTTTACCACCCATATGAGTCTATAATTAGTCTGGCTGTCAGACACAAACAAACATTACTCACTAGCACCTGTGATGGGACTGTGGTTACACAGCATGGCTTTTTTTCCCACTCAGCTTTTACTTTTACTGCGTTGTGACTCAGTTAGAAGCCCATAATGTAGAGCAGGCATGGTGGCCTGGTGAGTCTGTGCGTATGAGAGAGAATAACAGATTGTTTGTGTGTGTGTGTGTGTGTGTGTGTGTAGGGAAAAAGAAGAAAGAATGAGAGAAAATGTGTGAGGAGTTTTTTTTTTAAGTCTGGCCAAACCAACTGTTAAAAAACTCTATTCCCTGTACACACCTCTGCATACACCCAGAATCCTTTAATTTGCTGTAATGGATGTCACTTCTTTGTGAGCTTTTGCAACATTCTGCTAAAATAAACTTCAGATGAAATGATTAAGCACATGGAAGTGTAAAAGGTTCAAGCACCATTTGGAGCTGACTTGGCTTAGACAATTAAATTGAAGTGACTTCTTCCAACATATATAAGATCTGTGGGTGTATAGACAGTTAAAATGTGTAGGTATGAATGAGAGAGAGAGAGAGAGAGAGAGAGAGAGAGAGAAAACCCCCTCACACACAGCTTAGGTTTATTATATCCTAGCAGCGGAGGAGATAATGTGTCTTTATCCTTCCTGGCTCTAGGTTAATACTGTACTAGCCTACCAGATGATACAGTAGACAGGTATGTGTGTTTGTGTAGTGTGTGTGGTTGTGTACCTCCTTGCACATACACACAAATGCATGAACACAGTGTGGGCTGGAAAACCAGATTAAAAAAAACAGGCCTATCAGAGGTTGAATTGTATTCCACTTATCAGTGCAGTAGATCTGAGTCTGGTCTGTGCCAGGCTCTCTATCAGATTTAGCTTTTTCAGCTGGTCACCAGGTCCCAGTTTCTGCTGTTTTGACAGTGGCTGACCTGCATGCTTCCTCTAGGGTGGAGTCATTTGTATGGGTTGTTTCCTCCATCTTTATTGTGGTACTTTTCCTTGGTACATTGGGTGTTCTTCCACTAAAGGAACTCAAGGCAGTGCACGAGGGTGCTTATAGCTTTTGTGCTTCCTTTGTGAGCCTCACAAGGTGACGTGTAATAAACCCGTGAAGCCTGACGGACAGTTAAGCAGTTTATTTTCAGTGGAACCTAAAATACCTCATAAGAACATCTAGATTATTCCCCTCAAGTTAGCTTGTTTCTGATTTTATGAAATTGAGATTCCAGTAAATGCCCTGACTTGGTAGAAAAGCATATTCAGGTGTTTCCCTTTATGTTTGAATGCATCTTTGTCCAATTGTATGCTACACTGTGAGGCAAAATAGGGCAGACAGCACCCAATATGCCCTCTCCATCCCATCATGTGGTGCAAAGTGGCATTGTGTGGCACTCCTTGGCATGCCAACTCCATTAGATATTTAATATGGATCATTTTTCGCCTTGCTGCTATAGCTGTTATTTCTTGCTTCTCTGTTTACAAAATTTTGCTTTATTAAAAAAATATATATAATCTGTCCCTTTAAAGATTCAACTCGTACATCTGTGTAGTGTGCAGTTTCATCAAGTGATATGAGCACAGGCTGGACTTTATTGATACGAATAAGCCTGACTCTCATGCTTGCATTCCTTACCTGCTGTTACTTATTGGTTTCAAAGTACACGAGGTACAAAGCTGAGCAAAGATAGCATTGCATTACACTTGCACATTTTACCACTCTGACAAATCGTTTTACAGGTCGTCTTATCAGAGACGGGCTGTTCCTTCAGCCCTCTCTCGACAACTCGTGCTCCAGCCGAACTTTACACAAGGTTGTCCAGCTGACAAAACTTTGCATGTAACAGGAGTTGATTTAATTGACCCCTGCTTTCAAATAAACTGCGTTATAACGTCAGAATGTTCCATTCGTGACAAGATAGCCAGTAATTGACTTCACAGCTTCTCACCACTGCTGAGGATAATCTAACTGCAGCATGATTGTCATTTTCTGTCCACTGATCCTGTTAAAGACCTCAGATTTGATTAGATGTTACAAAAAGCCAGAGTCAAACAAAGCTCTGGTTACTTTCACCATCTGGGGGAGTTTCTGCACTGCTTGGGTCAGCGAGTACTTATATGCTTATTTGGCTCAATTGCGCAATTTAGGATGACTAAGTTAGCCACAGTGTGTTTGCACGTCATTTTGCATAATTGCACTGTTTTGGTCACTGTCCACATACAAATCCAGCAAAACCTGAGCTGATGCTGCCCTCGAGGCTGTTTTGTGGAACATGTATAATATCTGCTTATGTCAATAAATGAGTTTCAATATGCTTTTTAACCAAGATCAAAGAGAAAAAAATCTTTTTGTTTGGATCATATCACGTTACCTCAGAGTAAATGAGATATAATAAGAGTTCACACCTTCCAGAAGAATGAAAAAAAAGTCGGCTTCACTGGTTTGACTGATGTAAAAATGATCCCAGCCCCCGGCTCATGCAGAGGCAGGGCGTCATACGGCCTGACAGCAGCGAGCAGAGTGTGTGAAAGCTGCTGTGTGTGTCTGATCTGCTCTGATCTCTTCCTGGGGGTCTTTGTGTGGTTGTTAATGCCATGACAGGATAGATAATACCACTATTGTTGAAAGCCTCTCCTCTTTGCCATCACCCCCCTTCCCTCACGTTGAGCTCAGTATAGCTAGGTGTTTTGAAACCAGAATAAATGATTTGGAGGAAAATAGTTTGGGTGTTTTGCACGATCCATCACTGCCAGATATTATTGGCATTTACTTGTAATTTTTTAGGACTGTAGAACCAATCAGGTCCTCCCACAGCTCATTGTTTTTACGGAAAACATGTAGCTGTGTCATGTGAGTCTTAAGGCCAGCCAAAGGTGTTTACTGCTATGTTGCCTTAAATCCACTATTGGATGCTTTTTGCCTGTAACATTATCAAAACTTTAAGCCTTTAATCATCGGTGGATGACATTAGAAGCAAGACGTGCAACATTTTGTGCCTTTAGTCTGCACAGGAGATATTGTGATGTGCCTCCAGTTGAAAGGAAAATGCACTGAAAGCGTGCTATGCTTCTTTAAAAGTTTTACCAGAACAAAGTGTGGTTTTGTTGGTACAATGTTCTTACACAACTATACATTTTTGCCTTTTCCTGTATTTTCAAAACCACATCAAGTTGCGCCCCAAGGCTGCAATCTTCAAAGTTTACAAACAGGGGAGTATAAACAATGCTTTTAATATGAAATTATACTCCAAATACCATCATTAAGTCGTCCACAGAGAGTCCAACCTATGATTTTGAAGGAGTACAATTTCAGCGCTGCAGCAGGGAACCACAACTATCCAAAGGGTCAACTTTTCAGGAAGTCTGGAAAAACCAAGATTGGTTTTGAATTTTTAGACATGTTTTCCTCTGGTATAAGGTCACTATTCCATGCAAACAGAAGCTTCTGAGGAGAAAACTGTAGTAAATAGATTGTGTAGTATATGGATTCTTATCTCAACTTTACTACCACAGCGGTGCTTGTTCAGATTGGAATTTGTAGACTGTAATCTTATAACCGAGTTCGAGGGAGAACAGCAGGCCAAGATCAGAGGGTTCAGAAGACGGTCTGGCACTGGACTGGCTTACACTGGCACGATGCCAGGCACTGTGGTACACAAGTGCATGTGTGTCACTCAAGCCATCATTTGTTTATGTGTGTTTGGATTATGCCGGCATGGGTCTAGGCGCCATACTGGACACAAGGGTGTGTGTAAGACGTCGGCTGAGACCGACACTCCTCTGTCGGCGCTGTGACAGACAAACAAAAGTCTACTGGCGTCCTGCAGGGATTTGTTTTCTGGCACAGTGCATGCATGTATATATGTCACTGTGTGAGGTATGTGTGTATGAGTGAGACTGGCATGTGGTGCTTAGGCAGACAACAGTAGCAGGATCAAGATGGCTCCAGAGTTAAAGCACGCCTTGGTGGTGATCAGGGATCAGCTTACCGACCTCAGATCCAATTATCTTAACCATTAAGACCAAAAAAAAAATGCTGTCTTGAGATTATCCATCTGTCAGGCTGTTGTTTTTCCACATGCTACACAACCCAGCATGTAAGCTTCAAGAATGTGACAAAAGATGTGATAAAACAGAAGAAATCTCTATTCAAAAGCTGATTTGTAGACATTTAACCAACAAATAACAATTTAGAGAAAGTGAATTACAGGAGGTATTTTTCAAGTACTCAAAGCCAGAAAGAATAAACAGAGGAGGGCTAAAATTATGTGATTAAATGTAATTACTTTCACAGACACTTCTAAGTCTACTGTTGCTCAAACAGATATTTTCACAACACTTGAACAGGCCTTAAACATCAACCACATTCTCAGGGGGTGAGGCAGGTTGACGTAGTAAAATAACAGGAAAACAGAAACATTACGTTTGTTGTCATGACGTTGTGACTCAAGGACAGTGTGTTTCTCAAAAGCAAACGCAAAAGTCTGTTGATGTTAATTTATAACATCAACAGATTAAACTAACTGTATATACAGTGATTCTATTCCTGTTTCTTTTTTTCCACAGGTAATCATGCCTCCTACAACCCCATATGCTGGCAAGTTCAGCTCTTGCACTCCTTATAGTAACAACAACAACCAACCGCAGCCTCAGAGCCCGTACCGCAGCAACACAGCTCCAAAACCTACGAGGGAGAATGTCTGTAACGGAGCCTACGTTGCTACAGAAAACCCCTATGACGTACCGCAGCCTCACTGCGCGTATCGCAGCTCCTCTGTCTCTTCTGTGACCGCACGGGAGCATCACTACAGCAGCAGCTGCGTGGTTTCGGACAACCCGTACTCCTCGCCCCAGCTTCGCAGCCCACGCCAGCACAGCACTTCCTGCCCGGGCCGTGCTAGTCGGCACACTAGCGGCAGCAGTGGCAGCGAGCAGTCCTGTCGTAACAACGCGACTGCAGCGAAAGCTCGGCTCTATGGACACGGCATCACTGCCAGCTATGGGGAGATGTGTTACCATGACAACAGTTTGGTTTCAGCATCTCTTGAGGCTTTGATCCAGCACCTGGTTCCCACAGTGGACTACTATCCTGATGTAAGAACGGTGAATGTTCTCTCTGTGGTGACCTTCCTCTTCCTCTGGTGTTTTACTAAAGGCTGTTTTGTCTCCTCATCATCAGAGGTCATACGTGTTCACCTTCCTGCTGAGTTCACGCCTCTTCTTGCACCCGTATGAGCTCATGACAAGGGTTTGTCACCTGTGTGTGGAGCAGCAGCGGTCCGGAGATGCTCTGCTGGATAAGGTGGGTTGACACACATACACACACGCACTTATAATTATTTTTTCTCTACGTGTCACTTGCTGTGGCTCCTACGCAACATCACACCTACAAGAAAATCCACACACTCTGTCACCCACACACATATTATGCAGAATAAAATAGGTTGAAAGGATTCACATTGTCAGTGTATAAAAAAAACAACTGAATAAGAACTGTGTTGTGCCAAGTGATAATGTGTTTATTCATAGGAGCTTTTAAATGTAACACTTTTCAGATCCGATTCCGTGAGGTCGCACCAAAGCTGGTGCAGCTTTTGACCGAATGGACGGAAACGTTTCCATACGACTTTAGGGATGAGAGGATGATGCGTTGCCTCAAGGATATGACGCACCACGTGGCGCGAGGAGACGAGGTTAGCATCCCTGCTCCCTGCAACAATTTAAACAAATAAAATGTTGTTTTAGTTCTCATCAATTGTTTTCTTGTGTGGGTATCAGTACTCATGGCGAGCCATGCAGCAGATGACCCAGCGTCTGATCAAACGCCTGTCTGCCCTCGGCCAGTATGAGGAGGCCGTCGCTGCGCTCAACGCTGTAGCGATGGAGAGACCCGCTTCCTTGAAAAGCAAGCAGACTTCATCTCAGCGCAGTGACGTACTGAGCGTGTGCGATGATCCCTTCATCCTCGCTCAGCAGCTCACACACATTGAACTGGTAAGATGTTAGGTGTGCTAAAGTTAAACACAACAACAACAACTCAACAACCCAAAGTTTGAATCACTTGATGATGAGATTAGTATGCCTGACTGTTGCTGTGTTTCTGATTTAGTGCGTTTTACTTTTGCTTTTCTAAATTTAGTAGTGGGTAGTCCTTATAAGCCTTTTAATGAGCCATATTTAGCACATTTTATAGTTTTGGTTCTATCCAACTTCACTTTTTATAGCCAAGTGGTTTATTACATGGCTAAGTTGTTGTAATGTGTTTTGTGTGATCTTGTAGTGTTCCTATAAAGGCACATTGTTTTCAGCCTTCTGCTTTTTTGCAATTCTTTACAAATAATCAGATAATTTTTATTTAATAATCATAATGTTATTATTGTCCTGAGCGTTTTTTGCTGCTTTCTGCCTTCAGGACAGGCTGAGTTTTATCGGCCCTGAGGAGTTCATCCAGACATTTGCCATGAAGGATCCTCTGGAGAACCATAAGGTAGAATTTATTTTGAATAAACATGCTTCAGCTCTGCAGTTTGTGACTCATCATATTTCAGCTTGATTATAAGCCTTTGGCATTCTCAAATGTTATACATAATCACTGCTTTTCTCCTGTTTCTAAATATTTTAAATGGATGATTTTAAGATGATTTAAAGTCAAAAGTACATGTAACCTGTTATCAGCATCAAAGGATTGACATTGAGAAACAGATTGTAGTTATTTTTAAATCTTTCTTTTTTTTCTTATTGTGATTTGAAGTGTCTTCTGCCTTCAGTGTAATTTGCGGTCTGCCTCGGTTCCAGTTAATTTGCCTTAGAAACCACATGAAAAGAACCTACTGACAGATGGAGGAGAATTGGTGTGGCTATATTTTTAACATAGCCTTTGAAACAGCCTCAAACACAGTACAAAAGAGCCTTTCTGTGTATGTCTAAGTGTATCTGAGGGGTTCTTTCCAGACTAAGTGGTCCTGTAAGTCAGCTGAAGGGTCGTTTTCAATCAGTGCTGCTGAGAACAGGCTTTCACCCACTGTTTGTAACCGCGCTCTCACCGGTGCCGCGGTGGTTATATAAGACCCACTTTGTGTGAAAGAGCAGTTGAGTCAGCGAAAGGGGTCCTGAAGAGTATAGAGGGGAACTTTGGAGTGGAGTGGGCTGCCGGTGTTGTGTAAGCATTTAATAGAGCCATGAATCTCTGTGATTACATCATCACAGCCAAGTCAAGTTTATTTATACAGAGCTTTTATAATGTTTATTTATGTAAAAGGGCCCCTGCCAAACAGGTTCACCTCAAAGAAATATCTCCTAGAAGACCAAAAAGGCTGATGTAAATGAGATGAAAATGACATGTCACAGATGGATGTGTGGGTGTGAAACCTTTTAAGATCCCTTAGAGGTGGAAATTATAGAGAAGCAGCCTTCTGTTTCATTTTATTCCTTTCTATGAAATGATTGTTAACTTTCAGATGAGATAATTAAACATTGTCCTGTCCAGCACAGCATAGAAATGTGGTGGACATGAGGGGGCTTAAGATCAGTCTGAAGATGATTAACACAGCCACAAAAGCCAAAAACTTTTCCCTCTGTTAATGTCCGCTTTGTTTTGTGCTTCAGGGTTTCTTCCGGAAGCGTAAAACCAGCAACCTGGAAGCCTATGTCAACTGGTTCAATCGACTGAGCTACCTGGTGGCTACTGAGATCTGTATGGTACGTTTTACTAACGGGAAACCCTGTTTCTTTCAGTGTATAGGCTGCAAGTTTTCATTTTTTTGTTTTGTTTTATTTTTGTAATATATAGTAAAAGCTTAATAAAGTTGTTTTCAAACATATTTGGTATCTATTTTTTTGCTTCTCTTCCTAACTGCAAAACCACATATTTACATAATTGTGTGGTTAACATTGTTCATATTTTGATAGAGGTCTCTGTGTTCCCATTGCAGCCAGTGAAGAAGAAACACAGAGCACGGATCATAGAGTTCTTCATCGACGTGGCTCAGGAGTGTTTTAACATTGGGAACTTTAACTCCCTCATGGCCATCATCAGTAAGTATCAGTGACTGAAGACCACCTGCGCAGGAAGGTACATACTCCCTGTGTATCTTCCTGCATCTCACACATATTGGTTCCCATCATTTCTTTGCTTAGAGCCAAATGATTAATGCAGGACCAGCTTGATTTTTTTTTTTTTTATGCTATAAAAAAGTACACACGCCTCGTCTTTGCAAATACTCTACACACTCATACTTCTTCCGTCCTACAGCTGGGATGAACATGAGTCCTGTTTCCAGACTAAAGAAAACCTGGAGTAAAGTCAACACTGACAAGTTTGAAATCCTGGAGGTAAGAATGATTTAGTTTGCTGTTGATTTTATAATATCCACCTCTTATTGTGTGCCGACTTTGTAGCTTTCTTTTGATGACCATCTGCTTCATGCCATCATATTTAGCACCAGATGGACCCATCCAGTAACTTCAGTAACTACCGCACCGCGCTGCGTGGCGCCACCCAGAGGTCAGAGACGGCACACAGCAGCCAGGAGAAGGTAAGAGGAGGCATGGAGGAATCGTCTAAAATGAAAAGACTTAAAATGTGCAAATGTGAATGTAAAACCGCTGCATTCCTCCTCCTGTAGATTGTGATTCCTTTCTTCAGTCTCCTCATTAAAGACATCTACTTCCTGAATGAAGGCTGTGCCAGCAGGCTGCCCAACGGACACATCAACTTTGAGGTCAGTCGACCACCCAGGATGTATCTCAAAGGCATTTGAAAGATCTCTGAGTTTGACATTATCTGGATTGGATTTCTCTATCAAATTATGTAACTCCTGACTTATTTTGCTTTTTGTGATGTACTGACTCCCCCTTGTGGCTAAAAATAGCATTTTCCTTTCAACTCCCTGCCAACCTTTTTTTCTCGCTGTTTTCTGGATCTGCAAGACTCACAGAGATGTGCGGTGTTTCATTAGTACCAGTATTAATGTGGAACACTGTCACTGTGTCTATCATCAGAAACTGTGGGAGCTTGCAAAGCAGGTGAGCGAGTTCCTGGTTTGGCGTCAGGTTGTTTGTCCATTCGACAGAGACCGCCGGATCCTACAGTATCTCGTCACAACTCCTGTTTTTAATGAAGATGGTCAGTATTCAGTATTCTGCATTCATGTAAGTGTCAGGTATAGTTTGGGAAAACTAATTAAACTCGATTTGTATTTTTGTGGCAGAGCTGCATCTGGCCTCATATGAGAGTGAAGGGCCGGAGAACAACCTGGAGAAGGACAGCCGTAGGTCCCTCAGGTGGGTGAAGACACATGAGTACACACACGCCATTAAAAAAAGGAAACATGCTTTTCGTCACTGCAGACACATGTAATAAATTCTCGGGTATAATAACACTAAATCTTTGTTTTCTTTTGCAGATCTTCCCTTCTCCATCGAGAGAATCGCTCTTAAAGACAATCTCCTCTGCTTCATAGACAGTAAATGAATGAGATGTGGTAAAGCTACACATTTGTCCACCCTCATAGATGCATTTTAATATTTCCACAAGTTCAGGTGTTGGACTGTAAATCCGGCTGGGACCACATCTTTTACAGAATATTACTCTTGTTGTTAGATGATTATGAACAAGACACTGAAGTTCAAAAAAATTCAATCAGTGCCAAAGAACCTTCTGTCCTGGCCTGGTCTTCTCAGACAAAATCATTTTTAAACCTTGTGACATTCAAGAAGAGCCTGGTTTGCTGAATAAATCATCAGCACTTATAAGAAGTCAGACGACTGCAGAATTAGCCAACATGTATAGATTTGATCTCCTGTGAATGCCATGGTAACACTTACTTCATACTCTAACATTGTATTATAAATAACAGGCTGACAACTGCTTGTTATCTTGAGTGCTTCATGCTTAAATGCCAACGCGTCGAGCAGGAGCTGAACCACACTGCTCAAGCCTTTAAAACGCATAAAGTCAGCGCATCAGATATTCACAAACACAGTGAGCCATTGTGTGACAGCTACATTGCGCTCATCATGCAAACTAAAAATGCACTTCAGTGTGTTCTTGTGTAATGAATCACAGTCTTTCTATACTATTGTATGAACTTGTATTTTGTATCAGAATGTGTTTTTTTTAATGTGCTTTCTTTGAAGTTTCACTATGAGCTTGTTGCTGGTTAGCTGGCTCTGTGTGGGTAAGCTATTAATCACCAGTTCACTTAAAAATAACATTGTTGTGGTCTGAATGAAGCTCAAACTGGTGTGTGTGTGCGTGTGTGTTTCTGCAGCTTAAATGCAAACATGAGCCTCATCTTCATCTGTGGTGATTCTTTAGCTGTGAGTGAAAGTGATCTTCTATTTTTACACACCTGTATGCGTCCGTTTCCTTTTATACGTGTTTTGTCTTCTACTATGCTTTTTCCATATTCTTTTTTGTTGTGCCACCTATCAGGGT